>BHFT01015159.1:0-51373 GCA_004320025.1 Laticauda laticaudata | reverse complement strand
TAAGAATATTTCATTCATTCAGATCTAGGATGTCTTATTTTTGTGTTCCCTTTATTTTTTTGAGCAGTGTAGTTCCCTCACACATTAGCAGTCAGTTGAAGTTGTCTTGTTTGTTTTAGCTACCACAGACAAATTCATTAGTGCAGGTTGGGAAGGAAATCTGCCCCAGGTTAACCTGGCTGACAGTTCAGGCAAGCAAAGCAGTTGATATGTATTGCTGCTCAATTAATTTGCAAAACAGTTTTGAAACCTTCACAAAGTTACTCCTTGCCTTCAGGCATCTTCTGCTCTTGTGTACCTCATCCCCTCCTATTTTTTCCATTTATGGTATATCGCACTCATCTGGTTGAACTGTAAATGTAAATGTGGTTAGAATACCTAGCTTATTTGCAGCTTAGAGAGAATGCAGGTTAGGTGGCTCTGTTCATGTCTTCCTTTGAAATTCCTTTCTCACACTTATTCAAAATAATATTTGAATTACACAATTAGCTGAGGCCCTGACACATCTTAACAATCATGTGGTTTGATTAAACTAGAAAAATGCATGTCTAATTCAATTATTTTCACAATTTCCCAGAGGTGAACTTTAGGATTTGTGCAGAAAAATGGGAAAGTTCTTTGCAATAGCATTGCACAGAAAATACAAAAAAGAAGATAAAATGAGAGTGGATTCACTGAATTTGGTGACCAAGTGGTAATTTGAACTCAGACATCCCTGCAGTACTTTAACATTGGTAACAACTAGTCTGTATGTCATATATCTTCCCCCCCCACTAGCATCTGTTAAGTAAGTAAGCAAGCAAGTAAATACATAAGTACAAACACTCATACAAATGCAATAGAAAGACATGTTTTCCCCAAACTTTAACAGGTTTGCCTGAAGGAGTCAAAACTGTGAGCAGAAAAAGTCAGAGTGTCAGAGCTTTGAAGAAAGCTTGTCAGTCAACCCACAGGGTTGTGAGGTTCATAGATTAAGAGTCAAGATGGAAGAATGAGGAGTCAAACAAAGATGGAAGAGGAAAGGGACGATCAACCCGAGAGTGTGGCAAACCCTAATTACTGTGAAAGTTCCTGGACACAATACCCGCCTTAAGCAACAAAACCTTGACAGAAAAAGAGTGAGACAAATGCAAAACTTCCACAATGTAATTTCTGATGTTTGTACCATGGCCAAAGTCTGCCCTTAATATCAAGTCTTCTTATTCTCTGGAGAAACTGACAATTTCTGCTGTTACGAAGGGAAGGGTCATGATTGGCAAGTTGTACCCTCTACCTAATGAGCTCCTCATTTAAACAGCAATGATGAACCTATTACAAACAACTTCAGAAAGAACACCAGACAATATCAATTGTCTCTTCCAAATGCATCCAAAATTGGTGCCAAAGAAGTTCCTCCGATGAGAATGCTAGCATGGTGGCCACCAGGAATCCGTTCTCACCCCACTTTGGAAACCTCATTCCCCACATCACATGACTTGGAGAAAAAATGGTGTGTGCAATGTATGGGATGAGGCTTCTGAACCATTGAGAGAATTGGATTGCTGGCTTGAAGAATGGCATGAAGCAGCCTCGGTGAGGCGGCGTGAAAAAGGGAAAAGCTGCCTCAAAGAGGTTATATGGGCCTGTCAGCAGCCGCAGAAAAACAGCTGAAGGCAAGCCATGCATGGCAGGTCCTAAACTAAACTGTGCAGGGCTGTGAGGACAATTGAGACTGGGCAGAATGGTGCTCGAGTGTCCGGCTGCGGTATGGGGTTTGAGGTGGCATTTCTTAGCGGCAGTGGTGGCACTGATGCTGACATCAATGCCTGGTGGCAGTGGTAGCTGACTGATACTGCTAAAGGCCTTGGGCCTCTACTTCAGGCCCAGCCCTGAGACTGCTGCTGACAATGAATAGGCATGGATAGGAGGAGCTAGTTACAGCTACAGATTATTGAAAAAACATTTCCTGTGGCAAAAATAGTTCAATTATTGAAGCAGATGATAAATTCCTTTTCACTGAATTTGTTTAAATAGGATGTTGGCTTTCATGTGAATTCTCGCAACTGGCAGTTGGATTCAAGTGATTGTGGAGTTTTTTCAGTCCTGATACTCTACTTGGAGAGAAGAAGCAATTTTTCTTATTCAGAGCAGATAATTTGTCATCATGTCTGTGTGTTTCTTCAAAAAAAAGCCAGCATAACAAAAACAGTGGAATAGCGAAATAACAGCAACACGAGAAAATGTTGTAAAAAAATCCTGGAAATGGCTGTCATGACTGAAAAACAGAAGACAGAGAATTAAGCTTTTATGCATAAGATTCTGAAGGGCTCCAGTCTTAAATTTAGGTTCTTTGAAAAGTCTGTGCAAGAGCCCAATTCTACTACACATGAATTTAGACAGGGATTACTTAGAGCTGAAGGAATCTTTTCCAACAGCCATTTCTTTTATTTTAATGTACATTGAGTGTGGTGGTGTGCTTATCTGGCAATACAGTATATAAATATTAAATTATTATGCAGTCCTTCTGTGTAATCTTCAGAAATTGCAGGTGAGTTTTATAGCTTGTTTTTTGTTTTATTCTGCAATATAGCTCCTAGACATTTACAGTGACCATACATCCTTTACTACAGAGGACAATCTTTTATTTCAAAAATCTGTCCTTTAAATTTCTTTTTCAAAAACTCACTTTTATCCTTTGTTATAGTCATTTAACTTTTACCATACAAATGGTACCACTTAATGCTTAGTCATTCACATTATGTGAAACTGAATGGTCTTTTTAAAATAAATTTACATATACTATTTGACTTTACATATTTTATTAGAATACATGTTTTCATAAGTTTTTTCTTCATTTTGCTTTTTATTTTTTCTTTGTAAAGCAAAGTTATAAACATAAACATTTTAATCCTTATGAACTTTTTTCAGATTTATTCCTTTTTCAAGTTTGTCATTTTACTCTTTCCGTGAAAATATGGTCACTATATAAACATTATACCCCACAAGAATTAATTTTATAATGTGACTTTATAGCACTACTTCTTAATCATGGCAATTTGAAGATGGGCAGTCTTCAACTCCCAGAATTCCCAGGCTTCGAGGCTGGCTGGGAATTGGTCCACCTTTTTTCAAGTTGCCAAGTTTGAGAAACACTGCAATATAGTATTCAGTGTTGTGTAGCATATATTCCAAGTTATTAAATACAAAATAAACACTATTTTTTTAGGTTTCTTAAATTCAAACAGATGAGATCTGAGTTTGTTAGACTAAACATGGTGCTGTATTGGGAAAGAGCTGTAATGGAATTAGCCTTTTTATTTTTTAAAAAAGATTCCCATTGTATATTAAATAATCAAATTAGGAATGGGAGAATATGCTATATGAAGAAACTCAGATGCTTTATCTCAAGAATAACATGGTCTTCACCAAAGACCCAAATTATAATAGTTTAGAAATAACTGCTAAGTTCACAAGTAATACTCAGCCACGAGTTTGGGTTGTTTTCTATTCATTATGACATATGAATAATGCCACAGCATTAGTCATGAATCAACCCAGACAATGGAAAAACATGAGATAAATTCAGTGAGTAAAAGCATTTCAGAAGAATATGAAGTAAAATGGATTTACGACTGTCCATGCAACCTTAATATGATCACATTTATTGCTTGTATACCTCAATCCTTTCTAGGATTTCTAGATGGTTTTATTCAGAGAAACAGAAAAGAAACACAGTTTGCAATTTATGTTTGAGAGGGACTCTTTATTGCAAGCAGTGTATTTTATTTTATTAAAAAAAACCTCTTGGCTGTTCTACTGCTCTGCTCAAACAAACTGAAGCTAAACTGACTCTAGGCTGCAATTCCAATACTATATATATATGTGTGTGTGTTTGCATATAAAAGAATTATTTAGGCTGCAAAGTGTCAACATTTCTTTAAAAAAGTAAGAAAAACAAACATTGCCCCAAAAGAATCATACAAAAAAGCGGCATTAGATAATCAGGAAAGCTACTGAAAGTCTCCTTCATATGCCAGGCACTTAAGTGTTTGTTGCTTTTTTCTGGGTATGTAAAGAGGCAGCAGAAGGCCTGGCAGACTTGACAGTAACCAGGAGGAGAAATAAAGCATTGTTCAATAAATATGCAGCTTCCTCCTTGTCTTAAGAAAGATTCTCCTTATCTCCTTTGCAGGGATATGAACAAGGAAAAAAAAAAATCACTGGCTCTCTTCAAGATGAAAATAATTGCAGTCCGAAGTTTTCTGATTCCAGTCAAGTGAGAAATGATTGCAGGATCAAAAATGAGATGAGCTTGGAATGGAGTTGCTATTGTGCATAGCACTACTTTTGGTTGCTTCACAAGATACATCCAGATATTGCAAAAATTATAAAAGCAACAACAGGCGTTGTCAAGTTTAGTTTCCCTGTTGCCGTCTTAATGCCTCCTGCCAAAAAATATTAATGACTGAGCAGCATGATTCTTTACATGTGCCCTTCCCCACCCTCAAACCAAAACCCTTTCCCAGAAGGAACCTTTTTGTGCTTTTCCATGAAAGGATTTGAAAAGTAAAGAAAAGGTTAAATGTGCCAAGATAGAGAAGTCCCAAAAACTTGTTACAGGCTTTCCTTGTGAAATTATCCTAAGATGGTCATTCCCAGCATTCCCTTCATTTCTTAGATGTTTTTATCTAATCCTGTGGAAGCCAGAGGTAGACCCTGGAAGAATGCAGCCTTGGTCAGGCACAGAGAACACAGCCTGGTGAAGACATCTCAGATCAAGAAAACCTCCACAGCCTTCATCCACCAGTGTAAAAGTTTGTGGTTCCTTTTGGTTCTGTTAGGTCCCATTGAAAATCTGTAACAGTCAAAAAACACCAAAATGAGATTTCATCCCAAGCCAACCTCTGAATAGGGTGGGTGTTTCCTACTCAGGCCTTGCTTTCTGATGGGCTTTCTCCAAGCAAGTTAGCAATTTCGCTGAAAGATGGGCGGTCCTTTGGGCTTTGGGCCCAACAGCGCTGCATCAACTTGTAACATTTGGAGGGACAACCCTCTGGATGGGGAAGCTTCATTTTCCCAGACTGTAAACCTAAACAGAGAAAAAGAAAGCACAGGTTAAGAACTGCTTTCTCATTTTTTTTCTAGTACAATGAACCTTTCAGGAACAGTACAGCTCCTTGATTATTTGCCTTCAAGTAGCAGCTTAGACAATTTTTTTGATAATCTAATAATTTTGTGATAATTTTTATTTTTTAAATCTAAATTTTCCGCAGAATAGATCTGTGTTTTAGAAGATTTATTAAATCAAAATGCTAAGAGGAACAATACTGTCTTTTAGTCAATTATCTCTTCCAATTCCATCCCATTCACCTTTCCTCTTTTTCCATCCTGTCTGAAATTGTATTGAAGAGATTGTAATAAAATATCTTTATTAAATAAAGTACAACAGTAGCACAATTGTCCAGTAAAGTTTTGTAAGCTGAACATGTTTCCTTTACCAGTAGCAAGAGCTAGGATAAATGATATGCATAGCTGCATATCAATCTTTTTCCAAGCTGAGTCTGATTTCAGTTCTTCCAATGGTAGGAAAAATCCCTACTCTTCCAGAAGGAGGTACTGTTATTCTTGTCTGGGAAACAGTTCCCACTGATAAGTAGTTGTTTCATTTTATATTAGTTTTCAAGAATCATCCAACCTATAAAAAGGTTGAATATGTTATAAAATACAAATAATTCAATATGGATGTTTTACTTGCTTGCTCTTGCAGAAATATAAAGCTTTCACAGATTTGTGTGTTAATCAGCTGTAATTGTATGACAAAATTCAAGAAGTCAGAGGCTTAGAACAGTTCAAATTTTTTTCTTCTGGCTGCCTTATTTTTTCTAACCCTCCCAAAATGTATCATGTGATTTAGGCAACAACACTTATCATCAAGTTCCTATTTTATATAAAAAATTAAGATTATTACTTTATAAAAACAACTAGTAAAAATAAAGTTTGGACTTAGAAGTATGCTAATAATTCCTAATTAAAACCACAGGTTATAAGCATTATGAGCGCTATCACCTTGATTAAATGTGTATGTGAGAAAAGAAATAAGTACTTTTTTTAATATAAGATGTAAGCAAATGTTGAAATAGACATAATCTAAGAGAAGGCTTGGCTCTTTTCCCACATTCAGCAAGGAATTCCGCTTCAGTCCAGGCCTCCACCTTACAAGATCTTTTTTCTTTTCTTATTTGCAGTTTTTGATAAACACTATACAACCTATGATCCACTGGGTCATTATTTTAGAGATATTTCCTTGCCAGATTCCTTTAGGCCTTCAACAATGACTAGAACTTCTAATATACTGCCTTCACTAGAAAAAGTTATTAAAATTCAGGAAGATATTCAGAGATGTATTTGCTTCGAAGATAGCCCCTGTTGAACTATATAGCAGTCAAACATCAGAAATTTATCACATGAAATGCTTTGTGACATTTTGTATAAAGTCATACAATGTTTTATTATGATTTTTACATCATAAAAAAATTATAAAATTTGCCAAATTTCAATTCTACAGGAGTCATGGGTTTCAGATTTTGGGCGCATTCTGCAAGTTAGCTCATTTGATTCAATTAATCAAATGCATCTGATTGATTTCAAGCATTATTACAATTATAATTAATTGAGTTATTAATACTCAACAGTAGGGACTAGAAGACTTCCAAGGTCCCTTCCAACTCTATTATTCTATGTTCTAACTTAATGTTGCAGCTTCAATCATAATCTGAAACCAAGTGGAATACCAGACTGAGCAGCTCCTTCCAGCCTTCCTTTACTTCTTTTATAGTAGGCTAGCCACTTAATAAAGAAGCTGTTTTACAATAGCCCAGGATTGCTCCAGTCTATTTATACATTTCACTAGATAAGAAAAAACTTGGTAAGGGTTCATATACCTGCTAACACTTCTTCATTCACCAATGATGAATGTGGCAATTCCCCCAATGTAAATATTTCCCACATGATGACCCCAAAGGACCACACGTCAGATTTTGTGGAGAATTCATCCTCCAAGACAGCTTCAGGGGGCATCCAACGAAGTGGAATCCAGGCTTGGTGGTAGTGATAGTATTCGCTGAACATGGAGAAGGCAAAGGATAAATCAGCTCTGTCCAAATCTTCTAAACATGGCCTTTGTAGCATCCTCTAAGAGAGATCTAAGCAATCTTACCTGTTGTAAACATCCTTGCTGAGACTTAGTTTTGCCACCTTCACCTGCCTTTGCGCACTGACCAGGCAGTTCCGAGCCGCCAAGTCTTTGTGAACAAACCTGCTATTGGAGAGATGTTCCATCCCCAGTGCCACTTGGCAGCAGAAAGACAACTGAAAAATACCAGATGCATAAAAGCTTAGTAAGCATTCTATGTGAAGCTAAGAATTCTCTGAACTGGCCTGGAGCGGGAAGAATAAAGGACAGGCATTTTCTATTTTGCAAAATTTCTTAGAACAGGAATGAGTTCCCTATTGCCATAAGGATCCCCTAAGTCCCTTCTTTGCAGTCCCTGGAGCCCCCTCTGACCAGCATCACTGGTGGTGTAACTTTTTACCACTGAGTCAGGAAACAAAATTGTAATACCTGAGGTTGAACAAAGTTTTAAAAACAGGAAGAACAGAAATCAAGAACAGACTAGTTTTATTTATGCAGCTAACATTGTCCCAAATATTAAATGTTGATTCAGGCCACATATATGTTGCCTCTCCAAACTCTGGGCCAATTTGGAAAGGACACACATCAATGAAATAGTAACTGCAGACTCTTACTTCTTTTAATATCCTTTATTTCTGCAGACTGGTATTTTAAACCTAAAGCAAATCTATTCAGGTAAATACTCCAAATCATAGATATACATGTAAGGTTTTTAAATTTTTGTTTTAAATGCATTTTCCTTCNGTTTTAAATGCATTTTCCTTCAGTGCAGGGATATCAACTGGTGGCTCATGGGCTAGATGCATCACATGGAAGCCAAGCCCACCCGAGCACCTCAAAGGGGAAAAGCATGGCAAAATGTCCCGTGACGACAACGTAATGCGGTGAGTTTTACACCTGGGCTTCAGTGGAACTAAAACTTTCAAGGATTTTCAGAGCAGTTGTATTGGCAATGTTGTGGCCCCTGCAACACTATTGAGCTACCACCATCAGCTATAATCTCATGACTAGGATTTCTGATGTTCCTTGCCAATTTTCACAAGGAAAGTCAAGGGGGAAACTCGTTAGTCATTTCTACTCCTATTGCTTTTTGCCCACCTGTTGTCAGATACAAACAACCAGACCCTCACTTTAAGAGTCAATTAGCTGCTTTATTGCTCAAGCCCATACAGAAGAATCTACTCAGACTAACAATTTGCACCTGAGACTAGATAATACTCAATGGCATTTAAGGGAGGGGGTTGGACTTTGTCTCCTTGAACTTGTGTAGGAATTCTACACAAAATCCCCACTTGACTCTTCCCCTGATTTGGCCAATTTCTCTCCTACACATGTGGTCATTCTGTTTATCTGTTAGATAAATAAATATCTCTGTAATGGATTGCCTAGTGACCTATAAAGTTCTACCCTTTTCGCACCGGGAGGCCTTGCTGATGGTCACTCGTGCCATAATCACTTCCTGTTTAGATTGCTGCCATGTGCTGGACATGAGGCTTCCCTTGAAGAGCTACAACTGATCTAGAATGCAATAGCATGCAGAGTGTTGAGCACCTCTAGGTTTGCCCACATTACATCACTTTAGGTACAGTCCAGGTTCCTCCCCTGAAATATTACTATGTAGAGGGGCCTAAAAAGCATGTCTTTTTCCATAGCTGCCTCAGTCTTGTGGAACATCCTTCTTCAGCAGACTCCATCCTTTTAGACATCTAGAAGGCCATCAAACTTGGCTCTTCACCCAAGCAGTGAGCTAGAATGACTGGAGCCTACAGATAGTTGCTGTAACATCCTAGGAGATGGTTGTGGCACTGGTATTTTTTTATTTTTTTATGTTTATGGTTTGTAGTTTCATTATTGTGAGCTTTCCAGAGCTGTGCTCTCAGGTGGAAGGCCATATGCTTTATTTTTTAAATAAAGAAACAAATGAATATATTGTAGGTCACTAATAGATGGTTGTAGAACAGAACTTCAAGACCTAAAATGGCTTGCAAATTGTCCATTTGGGATCTACAATTAGCCAGATTCTACCTGGAAAATACTTTCTATGTAAAAAAATCAACACGCAGGCTTGTTTTTAAATAACCCTAGCAACAACACTGGAAGATAAGGCATCTTCACAGCAGCCTAAATGCCACACCAAATTGGATGATATAATTATTGACTCTTTCAAATTAACTCACTCCTTTCTCTACAATTACAGCCTTCTTTAGATTCAGATACTACTAACTCTCCAATTGTACCATTTTACCTTCTGTTTCGTGCTAATGGGCTGAGGTTTGAGGTTCTCATCTTTAGTTCTGGAAATCCTCAGGAACTGCTTCAGATCTCCCTAGCAGAAAGGAAATAAAGCTCTTCAGAACTATTGAGCAGTATACTAAGACAAAAAGAAGCCAGACCAATTCATCTTATCTCTTATTCTCTTTTGATCACATAATATAATTTTAAGATGCTAATAATAAATACCAGGATTGTCTGCAATAACACCACGTTCATATAGTATTCAGTAGTGGATCAGCAGGCAGAGTTAGCCTGCATTCTCAAGAGCTAGTTGGGTGAAGACAACATTGCCTTATTCAAGATCTGCTTCTCCCAGCTTTTGGGTTGAAGCCAGGACTGAGGATAGGGGAATAGGTCAGCATTCACCATTGAAAACTCTGTATTTGTTACCAAGGACAATGATTTTGAGACTTCTGGGCATAAATGTCTTTCTGAAACAAGGCCATAGAAATATTCAGTTTTCCCTACTCAACCATCCTAGCCCAGCCAAGATTCGAGAATCAATTAAATATGGAGCTATTCCATAGAGCTTTTTCCCTATAGAATGGATACCATCATGCTTTTTGGTAATGGTTCATGTCTTAAATTTTAAAATATTGTGTTTGTAAGCCTACCAGGGATGTTTGAATGTTGTCTATGCTAACTCTGTAAACTTGCTTAGACAGGGTTGTAAAGCACTATAACACCATATATAAGTTAAGTACTATTGCTATTGCTTTAGTTGTGTTACTATAGATGTTTTATTGTTCCTTATCATGAATATTTTTATGTTTTTGCTGTAAATTGCCTGAGTAAATTAATTGAAATTGAGAAATAAATAAATATTCAAGATAGGTCCCTTCCAATGATCAGCTTCTTCAGCCTCCAATCTCAAGGGGTGGAATTTCCATATAAACCCATTGGCTTTTGTCTCCAAAGTAAAAAGTAAAAAGCATAATCAGTTCATTAACCACAGCAAAACTGACACAGATTTACTCAAGAGCTCTGCATCCATTATTGTACTTATTTCAATCAACAGGTCTTCTCTTAACAGTAAATAAAGTGTATACAGCTTCAGCATTGTATACTTGTTAAAAAAGAAACAAACAGACAAAAAAACCCACGGCTACAGCAATTGAATATTTGATTAGATTTCTTACCAAATCCACATATTCCAAGATCATATAGTGAGGCTCTGCTTCCCGGCATAAGCCAAGCAATCGCACCACGTTGCTGTGGTTCAGTTTGCCAAACATCTCAGATTCTTGCCTGAAGGCCAACTGCAGTTGTTCTTCCCTTGACTGAAGACTCTTGACTAAAACAAGCACTTCAGTGTCATTGTCCTCAATGCCTTTTGCCTTCGCCAGGAAAACATCTCCAAATTCACCTTTCCCTAAAAAAAAATAAAAAATAGAGCAGCTTTGCTAGCCATCTCTATAGTACACACAGAATACAGTACAATATAGATTTGGATATTGTTGAAAAAATTGAGGCCATGAGCTGCAAAGAAAATTTCAGAGTTGGCTGAGTATGATGCTGACACCTACTCCCCCCACACCCCATTTATCTATTGGGGAGTCATGGATAGTTTTGGATGACACAAATATATTTTATGTTTGTAATGAAAAAATGGACCTAAGAGAACCCACTAGCTATACATTTGATGCTTTAGAAGTGTAGCCTCTTAAATTTTTTTTTGTTTCTGATGGCTGTAGGCAATAGAATAGAAACGTTGGTCAATCAATCAGTTGTCTGATTTCAGTCACAGACCAGCAAAACAAAAGAAGTGACATTTAAGTTGCTGAACATCAGTGCAGCTTATATAGCACAGAAACTGACTGGAATATAATGAGCTATAAAATCATATTGTCGAGGTAATTCCCCATTAGGAGAATGAGCGCATACAGGGAGACGTATTTAAGAGTAGTGTTTGAATAATACTCACACAACACACAGATACACTGTACAGTAAATGTAGGTTTTTTTACTTTCAATAAAGGTTTAAGCAAAGTTCAAAACATAGTCCAAAGTCATTCACAGATAAGATCAGTCAGTTTTTAGTCTAGGGATAATTCAATAACAAAGTCCAGTGTCAAAAACAGCTCAGTATCAGACTTACATCAAATCCAAGAATATCAATTAGGAAAAACAGAGGAACAGCAATACTCTCCAACAGAAGGAAACAGAGACTCACTGAGACTTCTTCTGAGACTAAGATTGAACACCCAGGTTTCTGGCTCTATCTTATGGCCATTTGAGAAACCACACCCAATTACACTTTTGCATTTTCTTAAAGATACAGTTTTAAAATGTCTATCCTGGTTTATATATTTCCAACCCAAATAGCTCTTAGGTGACTTACATTCCTAACACATATAACAATACTGGTACTACTCAATTGCTTCAATAACTGTTCATAGTCAATGAAGCATTGAATGAATGGTGGCTACGACCAGTTCTCAGAGTTCTGGCCTATCATACACACCCTGACCCACACAGTGCCTCTCCTGAACCCTTCCCAACTTACCCAACACCTTTTCTGATTCTGCACACACCTCCACCTATCTCCTTGCTCCTGGAATTTACAACTTCCTCAGCTTTCTTATTGACTCATTGTTTTGGCATTTATGACTGTGGCATTTAAGCAATGCAATTATGCTTTATGGCCGTACTGTTTAGTGAGGGAAATGTAGTAAGTTGAGGACTATCACAAAGATAAAATTTTAAGTTTAAGAATTTGGGGGTAAAAATTAATAGTAAGGTAATTTATATAAGGTAATTAAATGATTCTATAGAACAACAAAATAGCACAGACATTATAAATTAATATATTTATTTAAAATGTAGTAATGTAATGTATACAGAATGATACTACATAAGTAGTGATTATGCTTTCAAAAGTTACAGTTTGAGTCCAATTATAATAACTATCTATATTGTTAAAATGACTCTGCCATCTAATAATGAATACAAGGCAGAAATAAGAATCATTTGACAGTGAGGATACAATACATTGCTATAAAATAGTGACTAAATGGACAGCTGTATTTGAAATGGTTCCAAATGGAAAATATATAGATGTTTGAAGAAAAATTATGGCAAACTATAAAATAGTATTTGGCTGCAATTATTGACGTAGAATAAGACTGATTTGAATTTGAATGAATCAATACTACCCACAGTGCTTGGAAATGAGTGGGAATACCAAGTGCTGGGAATTTGGGGGTGAGGGGTGGAAAGGTTTTTAAAGATCAACATTTATATATTAAGCCTTATTTCAACAAGAAATAAAACAAAGTGCTACAGAACTTGGCTGCCTTTTGTCTGTTCTCATTCAGCATCCTGAATATTTGAAACAGCATCTTCCAATATTTGAGTGGTACCCTCCATTATACATCTTTAATTTCCTTCTTAGATACCATCTCTTCCATGGTATATTTGACTTAACTGTCACTTCTTATGCTTAATTATAAACCAGCATGTAACCAGACCTAAATATGTACAACTTAAATTGCTACTGATCACTACTCTGTTTAGTATTTTTTGAGTGATCTCCTTAGACCCATAGAAATTTAGGGATTAAGCTCTGTTTAGATTAATCAGTCAATACCTAACTGCTTAAAGACACTTTCCAAAAGCTGCCTGAAGAATGCAAAATGAAAATGTGTGTTGTGGTATTAAGTAACCAGTAAAACAACTCTGAAGTAACTAGAGATTTTTAATATAAATTGAAACTCTTCCAACAGTGAGCACAACAGAAGGCATTTTCCCTTTTGTCCCATATAGGGAAAATGTCCCTTCCAAAATTATATCCATGATATATCTATGCATAATTTAATTAAGCAAGGCCAGAACAATTTATTTCATTTGCATATACATTTAAATAATTTGATAAAAATATAGAACTGGGATAGACCCAAGAGTGTTAAACAACTGATGATGGAAAGAAAATCAGAGGAGTGAGAGAAAAGCCATAGACATCCCACTTCAGATGACAGTACATTCTGGATTGCTGGGAACAAGAGAAGAGAGGTCAGAATGTGTACTGCAAGCAAATATGAAGTAGAATGACTGCTATACAGCATACCCAGAGGAGTGATTGTCTGCAGGCTAGACCGAGAGAAGTGCATTTTATCACTAGTACTGTGCCTCTTGTTGACTGCAGAACTGTTGCCAATATTTGTCAGAGCCACCTCTTCTTGAATCTCAGCAGTAGTCTGTCCATTTTGCAGCAAAGTGCCCCCTGAAAGAAAATGTGTGTTTTTTTTTAAATTTTGCCAAATCTTCCCGGGATGTGTCATATGTTTGGAATTTAAAAGCTCCATGCTAATGATCCTCCTGAAACAAAGTATTGATTGTAAAATGTGGAGCATTAAAAGCTAAGACAGATTTCAGAGAAACCTGATCTTTGTGGGTCCTAAAACATTCCTATAAATAATTATGCCAGAGGTTAGTGCTTTATTTTCCAGCACAGAAGCTTCCTTTTTATTTTTAATTTAACTTCAAGGTCAAATAAAACAGGAAATCTAGCAGGGAGCAAGAAACGTGCCTCAGGTAAGTATATTGGTAACTAGAGGTACCAGGTTACCTATCTCACTGCTTCATTCTCTAATCCACCTCAACCCCCAACTTGGAACCAACAGTGGATATAGCCATTACTTCTTCAGTTCTTTTCACATCTCTGATGTCATCCACAAAAATTTATTTTGATATGTTTCTTAATCTTTATAAATAGCACTTAAGTCGTCCTCAATGTATGACCACCTTGAGAATCAGAAAATTTAGTATTAATCAAGGCATTATGTGACTGCACCCAATTTATTTATTGCTGCAGTCCTTCAGTTAATCAGTGCAGTTGTTAAGTCAGACATCTCATGATCGTGTTTTGACCTTCCCTGCTTGCTTCCCAGCATTAACTTTTCTTGTTGGAAGCTGGCTGGGAAGAACACAAATAGCAATAACATGACCCATAAATATCAGACATTTGGCAAGTTGGGATCATATTTAGGCACCAATGTGGATGGTGCAATGGCTGCAAGTAATGCTTTTCAGTGCTGTCCTAATTTCAAATGGTTGCTAAAAAAAATGATCACAAGTCAAGGATTATTTGTAAATCTGGTTTGGGTGATATAACTACTTTTCAGAATGTGGCTTAAAGTATAATAAAATAAATGAATTGCAACAAATGTGGGAGAAAATTTATTGTTATATTAAAAATCCTTTAAATAATTTTAGAGCAAGTAGGTAAGAATGTATTTATTTGCAAAACTACCATTCTTAACATCAGTTAACTCTAGTCACTAGAGGGCTATCTAAACATATGATTTAGAATAGGGCTCTCCAACCTTGGCAACTTGGAGACTTGTAGACTTCAACTCCCAGAATTCCTCAGCCAGCTTGGCTGAGGAATTCTGGGAGTTGAAGTCTACAAGTCTCCAAGTTGCCAAGGTTGGAGAGCCCTGATTTAGAACACCCATTAAATGTGTGCTTGAACTCTGAGTAGTCTCCAATGCTATTGTTTTACCACTTGCTTTACCTGCTGGAGACCTCTTGTGGCTACTTCATGAATTTTCAATGGTCAGGTCAGAATTTTGTCACTATTTCTAATAGCAGTAGGTAGTTACTGTGGTTACCAGCGATAAACTAATAGAATATTCTGGACAGCCCTTAGAATCTCAGAGGGCCAATTACTCAAATTAGCCCTTTACAAGAAAGACTGCAGGAACATCTAAAATATATGAAAGGCTGGTGCAGTAATTTAAAAAAATCCAGCTAATCTTCTATCTGCATAGCAATATTACTTCACTTATCCTGCCTTTAATATTTTAATAAAGAACTCAAAGTGGCAAACATAGCACTCCCCCCTTCTCCTATTTCCCACACAATACCCCCCCATGAGGCGGGGAGAGATAGAATGACGGAGCCTCAGTGGCGCACTCTTAACTTGGTGGTTAAGAGTGCAGTATTGCAGGCTACTGCTGACTCTCAGCTGCCTGCAATTTGACAGTTCAAATCCCACCAGGCTCAAGTTTGACTCAGCCTTCCATCCTTCTGAGGTGGGCAAAATGAGGGCTAAAACTGTAGGGGCCAATATGCTGACTCTGTAAACCACTTAGGGAGGGCTGTAAAGTACTATGAAGCAGTATATAAATCTAAGTCCTATTGCTATGACTGGTCTAAGGTCACCCAGCTAGATTTCATGGCTGATGGGACTAGAACTCACATTCTCCTCTCTAGCCTGGTGTTTAACCACTTTCCAAACTGAAGGATAATTTAAAGGGACACTCCCTCAATCAATATTATGTAGTTAAAATTATGGCCAGCCCTGCAAATAAAAGAATTTAAAGCTATTTTAAATTTATTTTGTGTTTCCAGAGAAGAACAATTTACAGTTTACTCTGGAAACCAGTTATTTTCAAAATCAAACATGGGAAAACTGTGGCTGATGCATCTACTACAAATTAGCAAGTCTATAAACTCCATCCAAACTCTTCATCTGAATATTAAACTGCTCTGAAAAATCATATAAAGTATTACTGGGATGAACTGACAATCACATGCATTTAGAATACTCCTTATCCTCTTTCATCAGTTTCCATTTAACTTCTATTTTGGACCTCCAAGGTTCTTTTTAAAACCTCAAACATTTTCTCTGACCATGCAATATGTTAGTTTAAACTACAGAATTGCATTACTTGATCTATTTGAATTCTTATCTTCATAATAATAATAAACAGCCATACCAAATAATTAATTCATCTTTTATCCCTGAAACCCAAGCTGAATGAAAAACCTCTACCATTCTGTTCAAGGCATGAAAAAGATCCTGTAACTTACCATTCAGACATTCCATCTCTGGTTCTTCACTTTCTGGCTGCTTCTTCAATCTCTTGGCTTTCCTCCTCTTCTTGCAGTAGAACATGAGGCCCAACACTATTATTATATATGCTACTGCAGCACCAACAGATAGTCCTATGGTCTGAATCATTTTATAGGGGGTATGGTTGTTGGGTATACCCCCTTGGTTGGTAAGTGGTAAATCTGGAAATAAAATGCCAACCTTACATGAGATGTGCCATCAAACTATTAAAATATACATGCTAACTAAGTACATACCACCACACAATTGGACATGTTTTTGTCTTATAATGCATAAAAATCACTTGGCAAATGTGTCTCCTTCAAATCTCTGATGTACATATAAACACAGAATAAAATGTGGAAACTTCTTATTTTTGAATAATTAGGAAAAGTGTCAGGTGTAATTAAATTCCAGCTTGTCTAGTATAATATTCTGGCCTCATTCCACAATCGATAATAGTACTATGCTAAACCCACAATATGTAGGTACAGAAATGATGACTCCTTTCTAGAAGAGCTCAGAAACTTTACTTGGGAGATGCTGATTTTATGACAGAGGAATCACCTTCTTGCATTCTAAATGCTACAGCCTAATCACCATCAAACCTATAATCCTTACCAACAACATGGAGAAAGGCCTCATGGTGCTTTATGTTGCAACTGTTGCCAGCAATGCAGGTATATTTGCCAGAGTCCGCAGTAGTGACATCATATATTATTAGAGAGCCATTGGTCATAATTTGGATCCTGCAAACAAAGTAAAAGCAAGCAAACAGTAGGGAAAGCTCATATAATTAAACTATAATCTTGCCTGCTAGTAACTTTAATTGACCTATGCCAGGTCATCTTTTCCCATCTTTTCCAAATATGCCACCCTGCCAGCAATCATTCATTTGAAACCAAAATGCAGAAGCCAATTATATTTTCTGATAAATGACAATTCTTCCAAAAAAAACAGACTTCAAAAAGAAGAATGCAGTGCTAACCAATAGCATATAGTTTCTTGTGTTTCAGAGTAAAAAGAAAAACAATCCAGTAAACCTTCTCAGCTTTTCCTATCAAGACTTCCAAAGGATATGATCACTATATAACATTCACAGGATACAAGCAGTCCTCATCTTATAACAGTTCATTTAGTGATCATTCGAAGTTACAACAGTACTGAAAAAAGTGAAATGACCATCGTTCAAACTTATGGACATTGTAACATCTCCATGGTCCGATGATCAAAATTCAGATGCTTGGCAACCACCTCATATTAATGATGGTTGCAGCGTTTTGGGTCATGTTATCATCTCTTGTGATCTTTTGACAAGTAGTCAATGGAAAAACCAGTTTCACTTAACAACCGTGTTACTAATTTAACAACTGTGGCAAAAAAGATCGTTAAATGGGGCAAAACTGTCTCACTTTGGAACAGAAATTTTGGGCTCAGTATGGTCTTAAGTCAAGGACTACCTGCAGTGAAACTCTGAAGACTTTTTAAAAGAAGCCTTATCGGCTCGAAATGAAATTATGAAATTATGAAAATGAAATTATTTCTACATTTCTTTTTTTGGGAGGTGGTCATCATATTTATTTAGGTGGGAGAATAGCAAGACCATGAGGAGATGCTGAAGGATGCAGGGGACGTTCCCAGCTGCAGATGCAAGATGGCACTCTTGCAGCCTGTGGTTTTAACACACAAAGAACCTCAAGGACATAGGCAGCCTCAGCAGAGGAACATGGCAGGCTTACACACAGACACACACACACAAATAGGGAGCAAGGTCTCCTTTGCCACACCCCTTTCTACATTTTTAATTCTTCTCTCTCTACATGTAGTTTAAAATCTTGAGTTTCAGCTCTGTGTCCAAACAATGGATCTAATCTATTCTATAAATTCCAATCTTCAAACTTTCCCACAAATGTGATTTATCTTGCACAATGATTACCATTTAAATGTTCTGTGCTCTCCAAAGTTTTAAGTACAAAACTTCAAGCATCACAATTTTGGGGGGAGCAACAGAGGTTGAAAAGCATAAGACATGTGAGGCACATGTTATTTTTTTTTTCCGTGTCAACACATCCCTGATGCAGCACTCTGAGGCATTTTCAAGAAGTTTGAAAATGTTTGATCATTAGTAAATACTAGTTATGGCTTCATACAGGAGACAGTAATGAAAAAGCAAAGAGACAGAGCAATTAATTGTTCATCTGTTGTGTGAGATTCTGGGAAGAGTTGTGCTGCAAGCTAGAGAGAGAACTTTTTTTCACAAAACATGAGGTGGAAAAGGAACTGCAAACAGGAGGTGTAAAAGGCTTAATAGCAGGAACTGTGAGACGGATCCTGGAGTCTTAGTGGACAACCAGCTACATATGAGGCAGCAGTGTGCAGCAGCAGTCAAAAAAGCTAATGCAACCCTAAGTTGCATTAACAGAAGGATACTATCAAGATCAAGTGAGGTACTGATCAGAGATGGTATTCAGCAAGTTCCAACCAGTTCTGGAGAACCAGTTGTGGAAATTTGGAATGGTTCGGAGAACCGGCAAATACCACCTCTGACTGGAGATTTTACAGTATCCTTCCCCTGCCACACCCACCAAGCCGTGCCCACAGAACCGTTAGTAAAAAAATTAGAATCCCACCACTGGTACTGATACCACTATAAAGCCTTAGTAAGACCACACCTAGAGTACTGCATCCAGTTTTGGTCGCCACATTACAAAAAAGATGTTGAGACTCAAGAAAAAGTACAGAGAAGAGCAACCAGGCTGATGAGGGGACTGGAGGCTAAAACATATGAAGAACGGTTACAGGAACTGGGCTTGGCTAGTCTACGGAAGATGACATGGGAAGACATGATAGTAGTCTTCCAATATTTGAGGGGCTGCCACAGAGAGGAAGGGATCAATCAGTTTTCTAAAGCACCTGTAGGCCAGACAAGGAATAATGGATGGAAACTGAACAAGCAGAGATTTCACATGGAAATAAGGAGAAACTTTTTGACAGTGAGAACAATCAAGCAATGGAACAGAAGTTGCCCTCGGAAGTTGTTGGACTTTCAAGAGATTGGATTGCTGTTTGCCAGAAACGGTATAGGATCTCCTGCTTGGGCAGGGGGTTGGACTAGATGACCTATAAGGTCCCTTCCAACTCTGATTATCTGTTATCTGTTGAGGCCTGAAGGTGATTAAAACAGAAGAGTGAGCTTCCTTTAAAGAACAGCAGTTCAAAAGCAAAATCTACACATTAAAGATAGGAAAAGGGGAAGAGAGAATGAATAGACAAAAATACTCTGGCAATGATAATGTGGTTTTCTAGGGTGCTCTTATGGTTGCTGCTTAACTTCGCTCCCTGAAATACATTCTCTTTTGCTCTCTTTATGAGGTCTTATTTATAGAACTTGCATTTCATACTGGCTGCTGCAATTGCATGAATTTCAAGGATATTACAGGTTGTTATACAAATGTTTATGCATGTATTTCTACCACTTGCATATATTCCGTAAGTTCAATATATCATTCATTCTATTTTTCCACTGAACAACATCACTGTCTACATTTTTTCAAGTAAAAATATCTAAAGAACAATGTAAAAGCTAGAATTTTTAGATGCTAAATTATGTATTATGGATTCAGGGAGTCCACAGGTTAAGGACCAGTCCGACTTAAGGAAAACCCTAGATACAAACGGGATGCCTATTTCCAAATATGATGGATGGCATTCTCCTTCCTCAAGCTGACAAAGTGTGCGCCGCTTTCAGGAACTGCTAAAAAACGGTGAACATGAGCTACGTATTAAAAACATTTGGCTTCAGCAGTTCCTAAAAGCATTGGGCAGTTTTTAGAAACTCAGGGAGCACACCACCTGCCATTTTTATTCATGTTTGTAAGTACAAGTACCAATCCAACCACAAATTTGGGTTAAAGATAGGATTAGAGAATGGAACTTGTTCTTAACTTGGGAAATGCTATAACAACAGATACATACATACATAACATATAATGAATAACATGCCGCATTTTTTGCACTATAAGACACACTTCCCCCCGAAAAAGTTGGAGGAAATATCTGTGCATCTTATAGAGCAAATGTTGCTGAAGCCTCGCCCGCTGGCAGGTCTCTTTGGCCTCTGCCTCCCAGAAATTTGCCTCCTCGCAGCAAAGAGCAAACAGCCTGGTTGGCTTCAGCACAGATTTAGCATGAACAGCTGATTGGCAGTTGGATCAGCCTCCTGGAATACCACTGACAGCTGTTCCAGGCTACGGGGATCATTGCTGCCTCCGCACACCTCTTTTTCCCATTTTTGGTTTCCACACACCCATTTCCGGCCACTACATGTCCCATTTTCGGCCCGTTCCAGGCGGTGGGGATTGCCGCCACTTCCTCTCACCATCAAATGGCAGTGGCGGCAATCTGAGGGAATCCCTGCCTCCTGGAACGGGCCAAAAATGGGGTGCACAAAGGTGATAGGCGGCAATCTCTGCAGCCTGGAACAGCTGATTGGTGGCATTATGGGAGATCGATCCAACTGCCAATCAGCTGCTCATGCTAAATCAGGCTGTGCTGAAGCTGACCAGGCTGTTTGCTGCAAGGAGGCAAATTGCTGGGAGGCAGAGGCAGATTTTTTTTCTTGTTTTCCTCCCCAAAGCTAGGTGCGTCTTATGGTCTTGAGTGTCTTATGGGACACAAAAAATATGGTATATACCTATACAGCACTGTAATCTTATTTTTCAAAACTTTACAATAACCTCCATATAAAATTCAGATATTCCAAGCCACCTCTCCCATTTTTCCTAAAAGTATGGCTTTTCTAATCCTAATGGCTGACAATGGTCATTCTCTGATGGTTATCCACAATACTGACTGAGATACTGTGAGATTCCAATAATAGGAATCCTTCCTTTCCTCATATATTCTACTCTGCAGTCTAGTCACATATTTGCTCCATATTTCCATATATTTTCTGACAGAAATAATACATAAAGGAAATCAGAAAAAAGTGCTGCAGATCTAAGTTTGAAAACAAATTTGTATTTGAAGCTGTTTAAATTGCAGCCTATGCTTGTTGTAGGCCTTTCCAACTATTTGCAAGTATATTCTGAAAACATGTGTTTGAAATAAAAGTATGAAGCTTCTCCTGAGCAAAAGCAAATGCTGTAACCTTCATTTTCAGAACACTGAAAATTGAGCCAGGCTTCAAAAATAACTTTAAACTCTTTATAGTTTCCTGAATTAATGCATGCGTTTTCTCAGACATTTATTTATTCATTTAACATTTTAAGTAAGCTAATCAGCCAAAGGGGGGGGGGGAGGGAGAAGAGCCATACCTGGGTGAAAATTCATCATGATCCAGAATCTTATCCTTTCCTTTCCACTGGATTTGTGGCAATGGGTCACCCTCAGCTTGACACTGAAACATGGCTGTGTGTCCTGGATAAACGGTTGTGTCATCTGGCCTCAGTTTAAAGCTTATAAACACTAAAAGGAGAAAATGAAATTATTTACACACCACTAGACTCCGGTGTTTCTTGGTACTGTTGAGGAGACCCCAGCTGTCTTTGAAGAACACCTCGCTCAAACATCAAGCTGGCAGAGACTGTTACACTCACCATATTATCAGATAGTGGTAGTTATGATGAGCAGGAGATAAAACCATTTTCCCACATTTTATCATCAAGGCCCACAAAGATGCTCTTCATCCCAAACATTCCCCATGTATTTTATTACCTGAGATATCTTAACAGTAATTTAAGCCTCTTCTCTTCACATTTAGAGATTGGAACATTTCATTTACAGATTGAGCATATACCACACATATACTTTATGGTACAGGTAGTCCTCAATTTTACGATCACAGTTGAGCTCAAAATTTATGTTACTGAGCGAGACAGTTAAGTGACTTTTGCCTCATTTTATGACCTTTCTTGTCACAGTTGTTAAGTGAATCACTGCAGTTGTTAAGTTAGCAACATGGTTGTTAAGTGAATCTGGCTTCCCCATTGACTTTGCACATCAGAAGGTCGCAAAAGGTAATTACATGACTCCTGGAAACTGCAACCATCATATATATGAACCAGTTTGCCAAGCATCTGAATTCTGATGTGATCATGAGGATGCTGCAACTGTCATAAGTGTGAAAAACGTCATAAGTCACTTTTTTCAGTGCCATTATAACTTTGAATGGTCACTAAACAAATGGTTGTAAGTCAAGGACTACCTGTAATATGAAAAGAAATAAATGGACTGAAGACCATTGTAGAGAATTAAACGGGTCACTCATATTGCTAATCATGTTAGTGATACATGGAGTTCTATCACCCAAAGTTTACCTGCCACTGTCAGTTGAATTGTTGCTCTGATCTCTCCTTGTGGACCATTGGAAGCAATACATGTATAGTTTCCAGCATCACTTCGTGTCACTTTATGGAAGTGCAGGTTTCCAGAATTGTTACTGACCCAGGCTGGCAAGTTTCCCCCATCTGGCCAGGAGCAAAACAATAAATAAATAAATTCAAAATGGGATCATAAGAAGCAGAGTGCACTAAATAAAAAGCAATGATTTGAACAGATTCATTATGCTTAATCCAGTGTCAGTCACCCAGTTTGGATTACAACTTCCCCAATTCCCAGGCAGCGGAATGCCAGGTTGCAGAAAGCTAATTAGTGCATAGAATAGATGTAAGGAAGTATTTTATTTCAAATAAAAAGCAAATCTAAAAGGCAACTCAATTGGATTTCTTTCCAAAGAAGTTAAAGGTGCCTCTTGTTATTAAATTTATTGCAAAAAGCAAAAATTGTGTAACATGGAGCCCCACCCATAACTTTTAATGTTTAGATTGTACCAGTTTTAATCCAATGGATTGCAGGTTTTTCTCGCCCTGTAGCTGAGCAGGAAATAGTGACTTCTTTATCAAATTCAACACACTGCAAGGGTTGAGGAGGAGGAGTAAACTTCAGCTTTTCTGAAATGAAATTGCATTTGTCAGAGACTTAAAGAGACAAGTAAAGCATCTAAAGAATACATTCCCAAAATTTTTCTGCAAGAAAGTGTTCTTTCCATGGATTACAGAAATATGAGTATGGCCAAGAGAAGTTTCAAGGTCTATAAAGACTCTCAGTTTCAAGGCAGCATTAGGAATATAAGAGCCAAACATAACAGCCAAGCTCCAGGTATCTTCTTTTAAATCTTGTCATCTTATTGGACTTTGGAAGTTTCCCTTTGCTGTGATTGCCCTCGTACTCTGGAACGATCTCTTCCTTCCCCGAAATATATGACAGGCTCCAACACTTGATTGTCTTTAGAAAAGTTGTGAAGAGCTGGCTTTTCCCTCAACCACAAGTGGCCAGTTAAGGAGGGTTCCCTTTTGGTTGCTTTGTTGTCTTTTTATAGTTTGTATTTTATACTTATATATTGCAAATGTTTCCATGTTATATGATTTGGTGTTGAACTAACAAATAGACATAACCTCAAATGCAATAAGCAATTTAGCACATACCCAGAACATGTACACGGACTTGTTCTTCAATACTTCCTGCTGGAGTGCTGGTTACACACTTGAATATTGTTCCATCATACACTTCCACACTGTTAATACGTAGTGTCCCATTCTCAGAAATTTCAAAGCGGGAATCCTGCCCAGTGAAGACATAAAGCATGACTACTTTGAGCTTCTACATCAAGAACAACACAACTACAAAGTGCTTTTGGTACATGCTATATGTTCAAGTTGTTCCTAGTGGGTAGGAGACTGTAGCTGCTGATTTAAAGCAGCTTTCACACATCTCACAATAGGGAATGCAAAATTTAAATAATTAAAAGACTCTCAAATATCAAATCCTTATATTAGCACACAAAAAGTTAAACACAGAAAACTTGAAATTCTGCTTTATAGGCAGGTTAATATTAA
Source organism: Laticauda laticaudata (assembly GCA_004320025.1). Classification (NCBI taxonomy): domain Eukaryota; kingdom Metazoa; phylum Chordata; class Lepidosauria; order Squamata; family Elapidae; genus Laticauda; species Laticauda laticaudata. Next base: position 27,195 of record BHFT01015159.1, on the reverse strand, counting down.
TCCAGCCTACAGCCTTTTGACCTGAAACAGAATGCTAAAAAGTGCCTTCAAGTGTCTGGTTCCTACCCAGCACACTTTCCTCTCTGCAATTAGGTTCTAGTCAGTTCTTGTCTGCAAGAATAAGACTCCATTTTCAGATGGATGTATCTCATACAAAGAAAAAGAAGACAATTAAAATGGAGACTTGCAATGATTGCTTTTTAAGCACTGTGTCGGATGCTTAAGTTCATCTCCCTTTTGTTATAGTTTTATGAAAGGGTTTTAACTGCATAATGGGATTAAGCCAGTGGAATCTGATCTATAAAACCACAGGACATATTCCACTGTTAACTGCAGGACCACACATTTGTTTAAATGAATATGCATGTATGTGAGAGAGAATAGAAACTGAATGGGGCAACACCACCAGTGATTTTTTTTCAATTAGTGACAACGAAATGTGTGTGTGGACTGGCTTTCTTGTGGGTACACATTTACCCCATCCCAAACAACAACAATTTGATACACATGAATGTATCTTAAGCCCATGTCACACCGAACCAACGGATGCAAAGAGGATGTAAAACGGACAAAAAACCTTGCCATCCGTTCGATAAAAGCATGTACTCACTTGCCTTTCCTGTTCCTTACCTCTCTAATCCGTCCCAGCATCGTCCATTGAACGTTTTCATCCGCGTCCAAAAGGTTTGTGGCTACCCTAAAATTTTGCCGACGGAAATGTATCCAGTTCGGTCCGTTCTGCAATCCGCAACGCATCCGCTATGAATCCGTTATGCATCATTAACGCATCGCTATATCGCGAGGCCGTCCCGCTGCGCATTCCACGCAACGCACAGTCCGCACTGGCGACGTGGGAGGAAGCGAGACAACTGACACAGGACAGATGCAGAACGGATTGAAAGACGGGTGCCCAAGGTCGGAAACAAAGCGTTTAAAACGGAAAAACGACGTAACGCAAGAGGGGACCTATCTCGGATATTAAGGATGCCTAGAGGATGCAAGGACACCCTTACATGCCTTAAAAGGCGGGAGCAACTCGTCTGCATCTCACTTTCAGACCAGCAGCCCACCTGTGCAGACCTCTGCAGCCTCATCTGACTCTTCCCTCTATCCACAGCATCCAGTCATGTCCACCGTGGATTGTACCACAGTCCCTTTAGTCAGCCCACTCATTCCATTCTGTAAAGTACAAGCCCATCTACAGGCTCTTGAACCTTCTATGACGGAAGAAAAGGAGTGGCCAATAAACGTCTGGGTCCGAAAATGGATCGGTTGAAAGAGCAGAGTATGGATGTAACACAAGCGATTGGTCGAGAGCTCAGGAACGAAGACAACTCGGGCATCTCCAGAACTTCATGAGGATGCCTCCACACCATGTTGACGAAGTTGTGCAGCACCTGACACCCAGGTTGACCAAGCAGAACACCAACCTTCCTGGCCCAAGCTTTGGACCTGGGCTCAAGTCGGCACTCACTCTGCGCCACCGGCCTCAAGGACCACCTACAAAAGCCATGCCAGATACGGCTGGAGGGTGCCACACAAACCATCGCAATTGTGGTCAGAGAAGTGGTTGCAGGCCACATCAAGAATACAAGGAGGAGCTCCTCCAGTGCCCCTCACTGAAGAAGAAGGATGGAAGAAAGTTGCAGAGCAGCGGTATCAGAGGTGGAACTTCCACCACACTGTTTGGAGCCAATCTGATGGCAAGCACGGTGGCCCTGCTAAAGTGCCAGCCAAGTCGGGCTCCACTTATTTCAACTACAAGGGCTTCTTCAGCATCGTCCTCTTGCGCCATGGTCGATGGCTGACTACAAGTTCAATGTACATCGATGCTTCAGGCTATGGCTCATCTTCAGATGCCCAGGTATACAACGCCAGTCACTCAAGGGAGGGCTGAAGGCATCACCTCATTGTGGGCTTCCCATATCAGAGCCCCTGGCCAACGACAATGCAAGATGTTTGCCTACTTCATCGTGGGGAATGACGCCTTCTCCCTACAGAACCCACCTCCAATGAAGCCTACACTTCCAGACCTCCTCACCCGTGAAAGAGAGGATCTTTCAACTACAGGCTGTCCAGGGCAAGGTGGGTTGGTGGAGAACGCGTTTGGCATCCTGGCCACAGGTTCTCAGGTACTTCTCACCCCATGCAGCATCGCCCAAGAGACCTGAGGAGATCTGGAAGCTTTGCTGGCATCCTGCACACATATCATGCGCACCCGCTACCCCAGCATCTTGGGCAGCAAAGGCTTCGTGGACCACAACAAGGCAAATGTGGGACATGGAGCCTGTGGGTAATGGAGGCAAGGGCGAAACCGCATCGACACTCAAGGATGTGCAAGGCCACAACAGAGCCTCATGAGAAGGCGAAGAAGCATAGCGCAACCTCCTGAAACCTGGTGGCAACCCCCAGCGTGGAGCGGTGTGAGTGGCAAGACGAGATGGTAGATGCTTTACATGGATTGCTTCCTTCAGCCTGTCCTCACACACGGCATGAGATTTGGGCCATATAATGTTGGGTGGGCCGCCTACAGATGAACCAGGGCGTTTAAATAAAGAGTTGTGTTTGTGTTGCCATGTTGGACAATGCTTACATTGTTCTGAATAAAAAGAAGGCCCTAGGTGTTGGCAACTGGGGGAGGTTGTAAAGGGACACCATTTTTCACCAGTCCCCACTATGCTTGCACTGGAGGTTTATCTATCCGCACAGCTATTACCCATCAAAAGATATCCCTGCTCATTCCACAGGTATCCCGCCCACCCCTACTGCTATCTTAACCCCATTCGCACAAGCATCGCACATGGTTAAACCAATTTCTAAAGTTTTCCACCAAGACTTTATTAAAACAAAGCGAATGACAAGCAGTGTGAATCAAAAGATAAACTTTATAGAACAACAAGCTGTAAAAAAAAAATGACCCAGGTCAAGTGTCCAAATAAAGTCACAGGTAGCCAGCTACCAGTCCTCTGGCAACTCTTCTTGGTCACTCGGAGGTGTGCCCAGTCTCAGGGGTGAAGGTGAAGCGAGTGCTGTGGTGATGGGTGTGCTGGAGTGCCTGGCCCCGAGAGGAACACAGGGGACGGTTGTGTTGAGGAAGGTGTCGGACAGCTGCTCAGCCCCCGCAATGCTGAGAGTCCTTCCTCCATGCATGGGGTTGTCAGCCCCAGTACTGATGACAGATGTCTGAGGCCGGGGCTTGGCTGTGGGGGTGGAGGAAGGAGTAGTGTAGTGGGCTGTCTGGTCTGCAGCTGGGTGAGGACTGGCGTGGGTGGACATCATTGTCGTGAGTGCATCGGTGGCATCAGTGGAACCGTGTGGCAACGGTGTCGCCCGATGACCTCCTGTTCCTGGCTGGGAAGGGCTGCTGCCGTGCTCGCTGACCTCCCTGGTAGCCGTAGCCCTGGTAGGTGAGGGCCTTGTGGGAAGGCCTTGGAATGGAGAGGGACATGCACCTGGGGTGGAGGTGTGAGGAGCAGACCGTGGACTGGGTGGGAAAGGTTCCTTGGGTCTGGAGGTTTGTGAAGCAGCTCCGTGATCCGGTCCTTTCACCAGCCGCAGTTACTGTGGATCCGCCATGTTCTTGAGGGTCTGGTTGACCATAGTTAGGAAGGGCTCTGCGGTTGAGGATGAGGATCGGTGTGGACAGCTCGAAGAAGGAGATCTATGCTGGTGCGGATGGTGTCCCTGTCTCCAGAGGACAGTGTGGCTCAGCCCCATCCTGCTGTTCCGCTTTCTGCCTTTCTGCGGAGGCGAGCTGGGGGGGTGGGATGCAGCTAGGATCTGTGATGAATCTCGTTGTTCTCCTTTCTCCACCGCACCAGGGAGTACCTCTATGCACTCCAACATGCTTACCACACCTGTCCCAGCACGGTTCTCTGTGCCGTGGCAACGCTCCACAGAAACCTGCCTGGAGACAGGAACTGACTCTCGGCGAAGAGGAAAATGGCTCTCAGCAGGGCTGGCAGAGAGAGAGGGGTAGTGAGAGGGCTGCTGGTGCTCCTCGGGTGGCGGACCTTCAACCCTCCAGGAAGCTGCACCTGGCCATTACGTAGGTCTCTGCTTCTGTCAGCTTCACAGTGGCCTGGCCAGATTTCTTCAGGTGCAGCTTCCCGTACCAGGTGGTGCAGATGTGTTTCCACCAGCGAGGAGCACCTCCGAAGTGTAACCCATACTCTCTGCCTCTCTCTCTCCAGCAGCCTGCCCCGCTTGGTGTCCTGTAACAGCCGGTGTCCCCTTCCGCCACAGATAGTCGTTCTCTTCTCAGCCACTCTAGCACCTCATCCGCTCGTGCCGCCTCCTCAACTGGAGTTATTGCCTCCTCCTCCCGTCCGCCGGCATACGCCTTCTTCCTCCTTTGCAGGACCAGATGGGCCCTCATCAGAGGGGCTCCCAGGTAGTAGGGGCTGCTCCTCCACACCAGCAGCGAGAGCAGGAGCAGGATCATCATACATCATAGTCATCCCTCACCAGCAGATCATAATCATCATCATCATCAGCAGCACAGCAGTATAGCAACAGATCATCAACATCAGCAGCAGCAGCAGCGGCAGCAGGATCAACAGCAGCAGACCAGCAGGAGCAGGATCAGCACAGTAGAGAAAGCACCAGCAGGGCCAGCAAGTCAGGAGCACGAGCAGGACCAGGATCACAAGCAGGACGGCAAGTCCAGGAGCACGAGCAGGACGAGCAGGACCAAGAGCAGCTTCAACAGCACCAGCAGAACCACCATCACCAGGAGCAGCTTCAGCAGAAGCCCCAGCAGAGCGGAGTCAGGGGCAGGGTGCGGAAGGTTGGCCCTGTCCTCTTGCCAGGGATGGTGGCAGGCTGCTGAGGCTTTCGCTTCCTCCCCTGGTTGGGGTTGCTGGCTGGCACGGAGGCTGGCAAGGCACGGAGGCTGGCAGGAAGCAGGCACGAGGCTGGCACAGGCACCAGACTGGCAGAACCTGGCAGGAAGCCTGGCAGGTAGCTGGCAGGAAGCCTGCAAGTAGGCGTGCGAAGCCTGGCAGGTAGGATGGCAGAAGCCTGGCAGGAAGGCCAGGCAGGCACCAAGGCTGGCTGGAAGGCAGGCTGGCAGGCAGGCATGCAGGCAGGCATGCAGGCAAGGAACTCGAAGTGTCCAGCAGCAGGTCTTTCCTCGGAATGCTGGCCATGTGCGAGCTGCTTCCCTTTATATCTGCGTGGCTTGCACAATGCATCCCCCCCGCATGCGCAATTCACCCAGGCATCCGCTAGGCTTCCTCTGTGCATCGCTGTGCATCCGCTTTCATCCGTTCAGCGTGCGTTCTGCATCCGTGTATCCGTTCGCGTCCGCTTCGCTGAGGCCCCCCGGAACCCCTGCGGTTGCGCCATCCACCCCCATCCGCTTCCTCCATGGGCTTCCGTTCCGCATCCGCTTTGAATCTGCCTGCGTCCTCCCGCGTCCGTGTTATCCACTCCGGTTATGCAATTTTTGCCCCTTTTGAGACGGATAACAACGATGGAAACAACGGATGGAACATTTTGCTCGTCCGTTGTGTCCTTTTTGCATCCGTTGGCCGGTGTGACATGGGCTTAAAGTTAAATACAGTCCTAGATATATCCACACATGTGCTGATAGATTTCGTGTCTATCAATTGTATTTTCCCAGAATTCTCTATTGCTTTTATCTGAAAACAGAAGAGAAAATCAGGTGCAACTCTCATCATTTATTCTCCATCAACTTCAGCAACAGAAGAACTTTCTGTCTTAGAAAAGCACCAGCCAACCAGAAGAACAGACTCTTTGGATTGGAACATGCTCCAAGGAACAGCTACAGCTAAACAGACATATTCAGAGAAGCCCTGTCTACTATTATAACTCTCTTTCAAATGCATTCCTTGAAGCAAAGCTCAGTCTACACATATTCCCTGGGCATTTTGAGAAAACTACAGTTGAGAAAGATCAGGAGGAGGCATGTTCACATGGGTCCAAGTGAAAATTAATAGAATGCTAGATTTAGCAATAGTGTTTAGACTAATATCTCGCCCCATTTATAGTGCTTTATAGCACTTTCTGAGCAGTTTACAATGTCAGCATATTGCCCCCCCCAAAAAATCTGGGCCCCCATTTTACCAACATCAAAAGAATAAAAGGTTGAATTAACCTCGAACCTATCAGAATCGAACTCCAGGCTGTGGCAGTTTTAGCTTGCAATACTGCATTCTAACCACTGCATCACCAGGGTTCCTTATGATTTAGAGAAAGGCATAGCTCAATGCTAAATACAGAAACATGATGTTAAATCAAGAGAATTTAAAGTACAATATAGAGAGAAAAGTCATAATCTCAATATAATGGAAGCTTCTATGAGAACTGTGTTAATAGGAGAGGAAAGCTGAGGTGCCTTAAGAATATAACAAAAAGGAATAAAGATTAAGCAGAAAAATAACTAGACAACTTGTTCCACCAGACAGTAAAAGATCTTCGATAATTTACCTCTGAAATAGGATTGCTGTTACGAAACCAGTTGACAGTGGGCTTGAGAGAGGCTTTACTGAGACAATGAAGGTATCCTGGTTTACTCTCCTCTAGCTGACTGTCCTTGGGCTTTTCCACCCATTCTGGCTTTGCTGGAAAGAGATAGCAGGAAAAGAAAGATTACTAATCAGAATTAAGACTCACTAGCAGAAGATTCTGGTATGCATCACATGCCATCTAATACTGGCCTGCTGAACAGATGCTTTCATTTGTTTCTTGAAAAAAAGTCCTAAGCCAAATTGACAGAATGATGAAGATCATAAATCCAAGTTGCAGCATCAGGTTCATTTAGCTTTGAGAACCATGTCCCTCCTGATTGCCAAGTTCTCTTCAAAAGTTTTGGAGTGACTTTTTCATTCTCTTTAACTACCAACTCAAAGAACATTGAAAATTCACTGCACTTTCTATTCTCTCGAACATATTCATAATGGAACGAAGCTTACTTGCTACTGTAATGGAAAGATTTTGTTTTTTTTCTCCAGCCTTGTTCACTGCATGGCAAGTATATATTCCAGTATCCTTTTCTACAATAGTGGTGAAGACAAGGTCCCCTGCTGCTTGGTGAACTCTTCCAGTAGTGGGGATACGAACATTGTTTCTCTCCCACCAGATATGGGGTTCAGGGATTCCACGAGGAGCCACACAGGTTACACGTTGTTCTTTATTGGCTATGACAATTTGGGGATTAAGTACTTGAGAAAAATCTTCAATTTCTGGGGAAAAAACAGAATGTACATTTTAGAATCCAGCAAAGTTGATAGGTGATTTGGACAACAGGATAAACCTTAATTATATATCTGAATATGACAATATCCAACAATTTATCATTTCTATGATACCCAAATTCCTTGGTAGCCAGCTCTTTCCATCCTGAAAATATGGTAAAACTAAGAACTTTCAGCCCCAAACTTACCAAACTCCACAAAATCTCTCAGAGATACAAGCCCGTACCTGCTAATTGTAGGGTTGCCTCCAGGATTACAGGTTTTCCTTTCTGTCCACGGCCAACACACTTATAGACTCCAACACTGCGTGGTTTCACCTGAGTTACTAGTAAAGAACCATTGGAAAATATGATGGTCCTTTGAAAGAAAAAGGAGAAAACATGTATTGAGCTGATACAATAAAAAGACTTAAAGCATTGACAGATGCCTCCATAAAGTAGCTCTATTCACTATTCTGACAACCTTCATCAAAGTATTTACTGATATAGATAACTGATTGGTGATAAAGTGATAAATAAGCAATGCTGAGTAATTTTAAAAAACTAGAAACCATTCTGGCCACAAGCAGATTCATCCTTCTGCCAAATATGTGATTGAAAGCACCACGGTTGAGCCAATCCTAAAAGCCTTGCCCATAGTAACAAAAAGAAGCATGACAGATACAAAAAAATAATAGCAATTCATTTTTATTTCAAGAAAATAAAAGAAAGCTGCCATGTTACCTTCTTTCCCCACAGTCTTCCATTTTTAAATGAGCTACTTACCTGCTCCGATTTTGAATTGGGGAGTCATCCTCAAATAGCCATTCTTGGGTGGGTGGTGGCACAGCCTGGAACTTGCAATGGAACATAGCCTCTTCATTTTTATTGACAATTTGGTTCTCAGGAACAATTACTGGGTGAGGGAAACTTTCATCTATGATAGGGAAAAGGAGTAGACTCAATCAATTCATCATCTGGCTTCTCTCTTTCAAATCAACCTTTTTCTTCCAAAGGAAAGAAAACCACATTTACACACCTGCTTTGCCATGTTCCCCTCCCACCTCAGAGCCAACAAAAAAACCAAGCTGCTCTTAATCTTTTTGGTAATACCCTTGGTATGGTAATACCCTTACCATGCAACAAGAACAGATTTATGCTATGCCACTGTCTATACAGCTTTCATACACAATAAGGCTTTCCTGATAGTAGCAGCCATTGGGAAGGAAATTCCCAACCATAGAGGCTACAGAATTACAAGAGCTGGGTTCTTTCAATTGCAGTTTTAACTACATGATTAATCCAGAAAGAAATTGGTTAGTTTCATGGCATCAAGCTTTCTAAACCAGTCAGTTGACCAATACATTTAAAATGAGAAAATTTGGCTGTACAAGTTGGAATTCCAGCCTTTCTTATAACCAAAAAAGGACTGAGAAGTGATAGGAGAGAAACTAAACTGAAGGAAATGGCCCCAAATAAAACAAGGCAGAACCCGCTTGAATCTACAGATTGCCAACATGAAGCATATATAACACAAAAACACTTGAGACTTTCTTAAGTTTAGACATTTGTAAGAACACAGATGCCAATTACCTATAATACTGAGGGTGAAGTTGTTTCTGCTGCATACAGTGCTCACAGCATTCCGAGCACAACAGTAATAAATGCCATTATCATCTGGGCTGGCACTCTTAAAGGTCAATGTCCGCTCTTTATTGTTGACTGAGTAAATTGTGCGATCGTCTGAAATTTGGGTACCATCTAGGAACCACTGACTTGTTGGGCTATGAAACACAGACAATTAAAAAGCTCAGCATCCTGAAAAGAGCAATTACTTAGCAAACAACTAATAAATACACCGCCTCTTTGTGCCAAAATCTATGATGTGGATGTGGGTATTTTAATGAAAATTAATAGATGTAGAACAAAACTTTTAACAAACATTGCGTTGAACAATAACCTTGTGCATTCCCAACCTGTGTCATCTTCACATTAGCAAAGGGCATTCAGGTATCAGAGGTGCTACTGCCTCCTTTTTTCATGTTCAGGATTGCACTAATCAACTCTTCTAAGCACGTAATTATTTAATTAATGAAATTTATATGCAGCCCATTTCACTGTTGCCACAAAATGCTAACAAGGGAAAAATACAAAAAATTAAAATGATTAAAGATTAAAAGCTAAGAAGATAGGTGACATGGGAATGGGGATCTTCTCTTCAGCCACCTGTAGCACAGAGCATTGCTACTGGGGCCCCCGGCCAGTCCTCACAGTCAGGTTTTAAGGCTCTTCCTGAAGACCAGATGGGTGGAGGCCAACCTCACTTCTGACAGGATTATATTTGGGAAGGAGGGGGGTTACAGCAGAAAAGGATCTACTGCTGGATCCCACCAGCCAAAGTTCTTTGGCAGACAAAACCCAATATAGCCCTCTTCTGCTGGAGTGAATGAGAGGGGCCAATCCCACTGGGGCAAAACTGTTCCTCAGATACCTGGACCATGCCAAAATGGGTTTTAAAAGTGATAACACCTTGAATTGGACCAGGAAGTAGACTAGCACCACCAGTAGTGGCGTTAGCTTCCAAATACTCTTCAAGGGTAGTCCCATCAAGTGTGTTGCAGGAGATGCGGGAGGTGACCAGAGCATAAACAACTCAAATTCAGCTAAGATTTTATTGAAGATATAAGTTATACTAATGAATGGAGGAGGAAAAGTTGCCCAAAATAAGCACAAATCCTTCAAAGTAGGGACTCACCGTGGGTGCCCATCAATATGACAATGCAATGTTACTGGAGAAGAACTTTGTATATCCTCCACTCTGACAGGATTCTTCAAGACAACTTTTCCTGTTTCAATCCCTTTCAAAAATACAGTGAAAATTAGTCAGTTTGAGACTGCAGCCCTTTTGTATACTTTGGAAATCATCAGTCATTATAGAAGTACAAAATTGTTTTCACCCTGGCGTGACTGCACATGCCTGGCACTGTAAAAGCAAAATCAGGTGAATTATTTGTTTTGCTATAACTTGTATTGCTTTTGCTTACATAAATAGTAACATTACTGCCTGTCTATAACTTTACATGGTACTATAAAAAAGTATTTATGGAACTATTAAAGAAATCCTTACAGAGAAGGAATCAGATAAAATGCAATCTTTCCTATTTAGCATTTGCAAACAGAAAACTATGATGATAACAGAAGAGAAATTAACCATATGCTAAACAAAAACAATATGTATTTCCCTAGCATAGTGAGAGATGAAATAAGCTTTAGGATCTGTTGGCAATACCAATATTGATCAATGTATTTGGCAGTTGTTGTAGTTGCTCTTTTGGGGGGATAATCATCTGAGTCCTACAACATCCCCAAGGCTGACTTTCTCCTGTCACAATATGAAATATTGAAATATTGTGATATTATAAATATACTATATATTTTATTTTAAATATATGAAATAATGAAATAAGATCTATCAAGTGAAAGTTAATATATAGTCACTGGGATGACATTTCAAAACACAGCTAACTATTAAATAGGTTACCATATCCCTTACAATTTTGAGGAATAAAGAATTAAGGGACTGGGGAAAAAAGAGTAGAGAAAGACAAATGTTAACGATACCAAGTAGGAGGATTTACAGCTTGAGTACTAAACCCAACTGACAGCTAAGATGCAGAACTGACTCATTTGCTTATGTCTGGATCTTTGAAAATCTCCCATGATTTTTAGCTTAGCTCACCCTAAAGAAAGAATGGAATTAACAATAAATGTAACACTGATCTGACTCAAGAGCTGACTCAGCCCAAGTTAGGACCTTGGTTTTCAGATACTCTGCGTTACTGAAAATAAAGCCATACACAACATTATTTTAAAATCTAAAAGATGCAACAGTATTCGAAAATTACTGTGTGCCATTGAGAAAGTTCTGCAGTTGGACATCATGACATTTATATTTTATAGATATATTTTATCTATAGCACACATTCTTTCAGTAGCTAAAAGCTGTCAGGAAGCATCCAGACTCTGATTAAATTAAGACATTTTCATCCTCCACAAGGTTACTTTAATATGCATCTTCTGAGAAAATTCTGGATCAGACCAAAACAAAAGACATATTATTTTATAACAGCTTTTGCTGTCCTGAGGACAAACAACAGTTTCTCCAATTTTTCTTTCTCTAGCTATAAGTTAAATATATTTTTGAATTTAATTTATTAATATAATAATGACTATTATGAATAAGCCTTAAGTATATCTGTAATATACATGAAAGAACTCCAGCTCCAAATTAATTTAAGGCACATATCTGAATATGTATCATAATATTTGTCTGTTGGTTTACAAGTAGTTACACTGCTATAATTGGCAGTGTACAATAAAGAAAAACTGTTTTGGCTAATCCACAGGAAAACCGGATTCCAGGTTAAAAAAAAATGGGAAATCCCTTCTTCTTACATATATATTACATTATTATTAGTCAACATTAGAACTGTATGTTGATCTGTCCTTGAAGATCATTCAGAAACTACTGCTGGCCCATAGTAGTCGTGTAAGCAGTTAAATGCAACTTAAAAGGTAATACAATGTTTTGTTCGGAAAACACACGAGGTAGACCGGGTTCCAACAACAAAGGCTTTATTTACACTCAGTCAGTAACAGGAACGTTTGGCNATTTACACTCAGTCAGTAACAGGAACGTTTGGCTGCAGCCGAGGCCAGCCTTTTATACAGGCTGGCCTGCCTGCTTGCAGCCTATGGCATCTCCTTAAATTTGCCGCCTTCCGAGTGAACCAATCCAATGCTTAGTTTTCATAGCCAATCATATTAGTAGATTTGGAGTCATACAAGAAAATAGATCTGAGCCAGTTTGTTGTGGTGGTTAAGGTACCGGCCTAGAAACCCAGAGACAAGTTCTTAGGCATGAAAGCTGGCTGAATGACTTCAGGCCAGTCACTCTCTCTCAGGCCAGTCCACCTCAGAGTGTTGATATTGTGGGGGAAAATAAAAGGAAGAAGGGGCATTATGTGTGCTCGCCACCTTGAGTTACTTTATTAGATAAAAATATGATAAATAAAATAAACAATACTTTTCTTTGAGTTGTTCTGTTCATAAATATTTTATATATTATCATGCATTTTCTGCTTTTACTTTGTGGGTTCCATCCTTTTGATTTTTTTAAAATTACATATTCATTACAGTTATGTAAATGGTGCTCTTTTAATTTAAGCATATAGTTTCGTAACATCTAATATGTATCAAACCTTATATTTGTACTTTATTACTAGCACCGTCTTCGTTAATTGCCTAGTACTGAAAAGACATTGACTATGAAATGGTAAATAGACTATATTCTTCATGAACAATGCTCCTTTCAAGTTTTACCACAAAAGGATTTTGAAGCCCATCCAAACCAATATTTTTCATATGCAGATACTAGAGAGTTATGGTTAACCAATGCTTCCTGGTGCATGAGTGCATTTGCTGCAGAAGTCAAGTTGGCTTATTTAAAGAACACATTTGTTTCTCTCCATTTTGATAGGTGTATGAAACAACAAAATAAGTTAATAACAAAGATAATGCTCACATTTTATGTTGAAAGATGCATTTGTTGTCCGAGCTTCTTCTCCAGTAACTAAATTCCTGGCAACACATTGGAAGTTCCCGCCATCTTGCTGACGATCAATAGATGCAAACTGAAGGTTGCTCCCTTCCTTGAAACGCCGTTCAGTGTCCTGAATAGGTTCCCCATTCTGTAACCATTCAAATTCAATGTCTGTGGGGTCTTTCACTTCACAGCGCAAAATGGCACCACGACCATGCAACGCATCCTGAGAATATGGCTCTTTAGTGAAAGATATCTTTGCTTGCGCACCAAAAGCTAAAAAGAGCAAAAGAAAAATATTACCATCTGATTAACTAAATAACCAACTTAACACAATACTTTATTTATTTCTTTAGAAGCTGCTTGGTTTCAGAACAACTCTGGGACACTTACACTTAAAATAAACACAAATAAAAACAAATATCTGAATAAAGCACATATTAGCCAATCAATCAGAATTCTAAAAACACCCTACCCCACGGGTCGCCAACCTTTTGGACCTCAGGGACCACTAAACTCATAGTTTTAGATCCCAGGGCACTAACTGGTTCTGTGGGTGTGGCCTAATTTGTGGGTTGATGGTCATGTGACTGGCTGGGCATGGTTTGTATGTAAATATTATAAATATTTATATAAATATTGAATTTTTTTTATAAATTACCCAAAATCAAGCAAAGCAGGCAGATTGAGTTCCTCACAGAATCACAGATTCATTCAGAGATCTGTCTATCTGCCATTGGCTAGCTCAGTCTGTCACATAAAATTCGCTTGCAAGCAAACTCACAAAATTAACTTACAACACACCAAGTATGTAAATATTGAATTTTTTTTAAATAAAAAAAGAACTTTTACCCAAAAATCAGGCAAAGCAGACAGGAAGATTGAGTTGCTCACAGAATCATCAGTTACTATCTATCTGCCATCAGCTAGCTCAGTCTCTCAAATTTGCTTGCCGTGAGTATGCCACTGAATAATAGAACCTTCAGTCCTAAGGGAGGTTCGGCTGTGCTTAAAAGCAGAGCCAAAGATCTAAAGACTAGCCAGAAAGCTAATCTAAATCTCTAGCTATCTAAATCTCCCGGCAGAGCATAACAGATGATGGTCAGAAAAAGGAAAAATAGCAATTTAGCAGGCAAGTTTGCCAGGTAAGGAGTGGCTGAGGAGGATTCCCGTGGCCATGTGGGCGGCGCAGCCTTGTGTGTTTCTGCGCAGCCTGGATTAATTGCTTTGGGGGAGTGCTCTGGGGGTGAGATTTCTCTGTGGCCCACCAAAATTTTATCACGGCCCACTGGTTGGTGACCGCTGCCCTACCCCAAGGTCTGGGTGTACACCCAGGTTCTTAAAGACTTCTGAAACTTTGTCAAACTAAGAACACTATGGATATTAATCTAGAGCAGGGGTGTCAAACTTGATTTCATTGAGGGTCACATCACAGTTGTGTTTGACCTCAGGGTATTTTTCTGGAATGGGACTGGCCAACATGTCACTTGTGTCGGGGTGCGCCTGTAATGGCCTGAGTGTTCTGCCAGCAAAAATGGCTCCTGAGCTCCGTTTTCGGATGTGACAGCTTCTTGCAACCCTCTGCCAGAGAAAACAGAGCTCAGGAGGCATGTGTAACTCTTGCAAGATCTGTTTTTGGCTGGGATGGGCTCCTGCAACTCTCTGTCAGTGAAAACAGAGCTCCAAAGGGCCACACGCAGCACTTGCAAGCTCTATTTTTGCTGGCAGAGGCACCGCGGGTTGGTCCCTTGCTATTTCCAAGGTGTTTCCGCGGGCCAGATCTAAGTGCCAACACTATTCAACATTGCCTGCACTACTATTAGTGCAGCCTACACTACTACTATGGACCAGCAGTAGTTTCTGAGTGATCTTCAAGGACAGATCCACATGCAGCATATTGTTACAATCCAACAGTGAGATAACTCGAACAAGAGCGATTGTCTGGAAGGCTACCTGATCCAGGAATGGCTACAACTAGAACTCCCAATGAAGATGTACAAATGTGCTCTTGGCCATAGCTGCCACTGCTCTTTCAGTCTGAAGGATCTCCAGATTGGGAAGTACAATCCCATCTACAACAGCAGATGTAAGGGGCCTAAAAACCCATAGCAGCTCAAGCTTGGCAAGATTGAATCTAAGTCTGTTCTTTCCGATCCAAGGCCCACACAGCTCTAGGCACTAGTCCAGGGCACTGATGGCATCAGTTAGCCAGCTTGGGGTCTATAGTTACAACTTGGTATGATTTCCATATTGATAAGACTGAATTATGAACCAGTGAACCACCCAGCAGTCTCACATAGATATTAAACAAAAAGGGGCAGAAGTTGGGTCCTTGATCCCTCACTGATTAGAATTGTCTATTCAGAAAGGAGAACACAAGACACTCAAACTCACCTTACACCCAGTAATCAACTCCCAAACCTGACAACAGTCTAGAAGCATGCTATAGGGATAATTTTCCGCAGTACAGGGTATGCACATTAACTTCCTAGTAGATGTACGATATATTGGTATAACATGATATTTATACATTCCATTCGAACTTGTACCAGTGTATTTAAAATGGAATAATTTAATGTATAAAAATAATTTTAAGTGTATACCTTAACAACATACAATAAGTAAAATGCTTATGGTCACCAGGGTACTAATTGTACACAAATGCCATACTCAGCAGTTGGCTCCTTTACACAGCTAGGTTTATAAGGCTACGGCACCAGAGCTGAAGTTGTTGATCATTTTCTTATGCTTGGTAGATTAAACATTTACAGAGTAGTATCTCCATTACTCACATCTGACATATACAAAGAGACTTCAAGGGCTTATTCGGATAATCCTACACAGCAAAGGACAATTGTATTTCCTCCCCTTTGCAAGAAGTTTGGGAAAGGGAAGAGAAAGAGTTGTTTTTACTCAACAGCAGAGTGTTCCAGAAAATAAGTAAAAGAAATCTGATATCCTAAATAAGTTGGAATCTAACGTAGCAGGTTTGACAAATGTATATTTCTAATTTTATTTTTAGTACTTACCTCCATGGACATATCCATATATGTATACATACATACACACAATGCTTATATATAAATCAAATATGTTTATGTTCCACTACATATACAAACTGAATGCTTACTGGGATGCTCATATGGAAAAAGCAAGTTTGAAGCTGTTTGATATGATCAATATAGTGTATATTCATTACAGTGCTATTTATTTTCCAAAAAAAACATGCTTTAGTACTTCATTGTGCACAAGACAGAAAAAAAAATATGTTTGGGGAGATATTTTGGCCAAGTTTCTTTGCATATGCCAATAACAAAATCAGAATGCACAACAGATATGAGATTAAAAATTTAGAAATTAGGGGGATATATTTGTTGCACTCTGAAACACTTTCATAGGCTTGAATCATTTAAAGATGTTTAAGCAAAAGAACACCCATCATTGAAAAATCTGGAAAGCCGAACAATGGCAACTCTGACTTGTATTTTGCTTATTGAAAAAATTAAGCGAGTCCCCTCTTGTTTGTATGATGCATCAGAAGAATGATTTTAACTCCAGTATTAACAGAAATAAAGCTTTCAAAAGGTAAAACAAGGTAGTAAATAAACATAGCAAGGAAGTTGTATAACCACAGGGTTCTAAACACAATGATACAGTATAGATAATCCTTGCTTATTGACTGCCTTGTTCAGTGACCATTTAAAGTTACAACAGAGCTGAACAAATAAATAGTTGCCTGATGAAGCATCATTTCACCTAGTTGAAGGTGATGAGAATTTATGATACCCTCATTTACAACTTTCATAGCATCTCTGTCACATAATCCCCATTACAGTCAGCACATTATTTTCCAGTACCTGCTTTGCTTTTCTTTTTTCCTTGCTGAGCAGAGAAATTGAAGGGATTACAAGAGAGTAAATAGGCACACAATAGGGAATACACATTGAAAGTAATACAGTGGTGCTGGTAGCCCTGAGCGCATTATGCAAACATCCCAATGATTCTCCATTATGTGCCTGCTTACTCTCTTGTAATTCCTTCCCCTCCAACCTCCTTAGAGAAGGGAAGAAGAAATATCCTGAGGAAGAAATGTCCAAGGCTTGATGGAGGAACTACATTTCAACATCTTGCAGAAGGCCAACTTTCTTAGATTACAAATAAAAATCAAATATATTCTTATGCAACAGATTTCTTCCTGATCGGAAAACTGGATAATTATCCATGTTTAAACTACCCAATAACTCAGCAATAAACTGTCATAAATCATGTCAGTGAACCAATTAAAATTTCTTAATTGCATTAGTACTCCCCTGACATCAACAAAATAGATTTAGGTATGTTTCTGCTTGTAACAGTCAGTGAGTGTAGCTAGAAGAGAGTCAGAAAAAAATCAATGACAATGAACATCAGGAAAGAGAGCCTGCATAAGTTGCACCTCAATAAGCATCCTAGGTGCAATTTCTTGGTCAGGCTGCTGACAAAGAGATCAACAGGATCATGAAGCCCCATGCTTACTCATCTCCATGTAGGAATTATTTCAGGTGCATCTAGCTAGAATGGACTAGCTTCCTTCTTAGGATATTTCACTACTAGTACTCATGAGCCAGTATCTACAAATAATTGACTTTTTATACTCCTCAGATTACACATTGGCTGTAGAAAGGGAAACAATGGGCAATTCAACCGTTGTAGCTTTTCATCTAATTTAGTCTCCAGGAGTGAGCGCTCATGTGGAACAGGGTCAAAGCAGCTTAGAATTTGAGGATCAGTCAGATAGGAGACAGATGCTAAGAGGAATGTATGTAAATCAGTCATTTTAAAAGACAAAAATACAACGTCTAGGATTCATGCTCTACTGCTAAAGTTCCATGGCTTGGTGCAGTAAATGGTTCTGTTTGTTGTTAGCAAGCTCATCTGTGAATACTAAAGGCTCTGAAATTCTAAACACAGAGAAGAGGGGAAGTGTGTGAAAGCAATTTAAAGTATTCCATCAGAGACACAAATGCTGAGTATGCAGATCTTCACAACAGCTGGTGAAGATCAGCAATTAACTCTTTTCCTCCTCCATTTTAATTCTGGATACTGCCAAGCAATCAGTCTTCTAAGTTGCAGCTGTCTGATTTCTTTGTTTCAGAAATGGATATATACATTTGATGTTTATGAGCCTCTTTCTCCCCAGTGCACAGATAGATCAGTGTATCAATCAAATGAAAACCATATAACATTTTCAAATGGTGCCTCTCCTATATCAAATCTTCATTCCACCCAACGTGCCTACTGTCCCTGTCCTTTTGTTTCTTTTTATTTTTCTTATATGTATCCATTTCATGTATTCATCACTATGTTTATACTTATACCTGTTATCTTATAACCGCTTGACAAAATAAAATAAATAAAGTTTTCTGTTCTCATAAAGTGGCTCACTTTGGGAAGCTGAACCACATTTTCTTCTGGTTCAAGTGTGATACAACTCAAATGGCAAAAACCTTTCTTTCACAATTTGTGATCCTGGAGCATTTGTTGTACTCTTGCCCCACTCTGCCTGCCATTTAAATGCCAACCATTTTCCTTTGGGCTCCAGCAAAGCATTGCCCTCTTTACTTTATACAAAAACTATTCACTAAAGTCTGCAGCCCTCTTTTCTACCCCTGGGAAAAGCATCTGATTGCAAAACTGATGTCTTGCCATTATTATAGCTTTAAACAAGAAGGTAGATAAAGGAAGAAAATTGTCTTGACAGTCTTTTAATTCATTCCTAAATCTCAGATTCTGTATAAGACAGCTAAATACATTCAATACATATTGAGAATATAGGGGGGGGGAGGCTGGCAATTTATTTCCCTCTTTTTTATATGAAGCCAGGGCAACTTACTTTTGTACTCCAATAGTTGCCATAATGCAGACAGTAAGGCACTGACAACATGATGATTTTTACAATCTCCTATTCTAAAGCTAAAAGAAACACTTGCTAACTCTGTATTTATTAATGGGGTTTATGGAGTTCATAGACTACCTCCAACTACCGATATCATGACTTTGGATGACTACAATATTCTTTGCCAGCTCCTAGCATTTTAGTATCAATAAGGATGAATGTCTATAGAGAATTGAGAGATTCTGAATCATTCATGTCATGGGAATAGGATACCTTGCCACAGCCAACTTGTTGCAGACAACTCATCATGACCAATTCGCTGCAGGACTACTCACTGTGGGATGCTTTTACAGTACTGTTTAATTGTTTAAAAAAATAAATAAATTTTTGCCATTCACATTTCATTCTATCCCTCCTTTTGCATCTTTTTTTTAATGATTCTGTTCCAGCATTTCTTTGTTATTAGCGTAACTCTTGTCCTGCAACAAGTTGTCCTGTGGTAAGATGGCCATGGCAAATTGTCCTGCAGTGAGTTAGCCATGGCATGTTGGCTGTGGCGAGTTAGCCATGGTGAGTTGGCCATGGCGAATTGTCATAGACCCCCAATATCATGGTTACCTCAAAGGTGCTTTTTCCAAAAAGCAACAGGACTTTCTTGATGTTTTCTTTGAAAACATTTTGCTTCTCACCCAAGAAGCTTATTCAGTTCTGAAGAACTAAACTGAAGCAGATTCTTGGATAAGAAACAAGACGTTTTCAAAGAAAACACCAAGAAAGTCCAATTGCCTTTTGGAAAAAGCACTTTTGGAACAGTAGGGCTGAAGATAATTGCACAGCTGATTTAAACCTATTTTGGAGAATGAAAGTATTGGCCTGTGATACAGCAGAAATGTATGAGTACTGTTTATAATTAGTTATTTTGGTGAAAAGGGAGGAATGGAGAGAGAAGAATAAGCTATCATTTTTGCCCTGGTTAGCTTATAGCCTTCAAATATAGTGGGATCTTGGTACTCATTGTTAATTGGTTCCAGAACCAGGTACTAAAAAGAACGAATACCGAACAAATATTTCCCATAAGGAATAATATCGTGAGTCACAAGATACCTGATGTTGACAAGTTCTCCTATGAGCTGCTCAAGAGCATCCAGTAGTGGGAGGTGCTTAGTCTCCGCATTCACAGGCTGAGCTTGATTTGTGGAACGCCCCTCCTCTACACTTGGACTCCTCAGCGTTCCCCTCAGTTTTCTCAGCTCGTGGAAAGACATGGCAATGCTTTGGTACTTCCTTTGACTGAACAGGGAATATTAGTAGGTTTGATTACAATTCGGTTTCCTTTGCCCTTTTTCCTTTGTTCTTTAGCCTTTCCCAATCCTTATCAGTCTGAGAGGCCCTGCTTAAGGGAAGCGCTGTTCGCGTGGGTTGGGAGGCTTTTGGAGCTCCTTCTGCTCCACCTCCCACAGCCAAAAATTTTTCTTACCTCTGCCAGTTTGATTGCTGCTGTGTCTTTTATTTCCGTGTTGCTTCTTAGAGGCTGATATTCATTTTAAAAGTAGTATCACCCGTACCCTTCTGAACGCCATTCTTCAGTGGGTAAGTTAATTAGGATTTTAATCTTCTCGCCGTTCTGGTTATTTGAGAGCTCAGGCTTCGTTGAGCTCTGGCTTTGTTTGCAAGGCAGGAAGCTGCTTTGCTGAGAACGCGCATTTTGCGAAAATACTTTAAACTGTTGGAGGCCATCTTGAGTGCCACCATCATTGGGCTGCGCGCCCTATTTTTATCTTGTGAGCTGTGTGAAGGTATTTTCTGGCTCAATAGCAGCAGAATGCCCTTCAAGATTCTGAGAGCTATTCTTACCCTCCTTTTTGGCTACCTGCATTCGAGGCATAAATTTAATTTGCTTTTAAAAATTGTTGGCTAACAACCCTCACAGCCTTATTCTCGAGTGGACAGCCAGCAGCACCTAGGCCAGTGTCCGCCTGTGAGGGAAGCTGCTGGAAAGCCCTTACAATTCATCTAATTCCGGGCCTTATACGTTCGTATTTGGCCTTAATTGGATACTCATTAATTTGGTTGTTTCTATTATGAATATTGGGAATTATACATATATCCACTATCAAGGAGCAATTACAAAGCAATTTTATAACAGAAGAGGGGATGATGCCCAGCTTGGGATTTGTGTTTTGAAGGTCGGCTTGCCAGTGTCTTAACCATAGCAAGCGACGCGCTTGTGATATGCGAGGGTAATGGACCTTCACCAAGGTCCTCGCAGTGCGAGCTGCCCACCTCAGGAACATCCCGTACGCCTCCAGTGTTTTCTTTTGATGATATTTTGATTTTATCTCCTTCGCCCTTATCAGGCAGTCATTAGACACTTCAGAACACGTATTGTACTATCCCTACAAGAGCATGGGACTTCTTAAATTATAATTGGGAGAACGATAGAGGGTCACTCTCAACGGACATACGAAACTCGAAAGGATAACCTCCATTTAGGTGTATGTGGTCAAAGATACAAGTGGAAGGAAAATTTATCTGTCACCAGATAGACTAAATAGCATTCAAAAAATGTATAAGGAACATCGGGCTTAAGAGGGTGTCCCTGATGGGACTTATCCAAAATTGTTGGCCAAAATGATCTCATGTATTTCTATTATTCGGACTTGGGGCTCTACCTTCACACTAGATCCATCCAGTGGTTCCTGCCCTACCATACCAGCGATCCAGCCGAACGAGCAACTCCAAACACGCTAAAGTCAGTGGCCACTTCGCCTCATTAGTTCTATTAGGTCTCCCTCTGGTGTTCCAAATGGTATTCAACAGAGCGAGGTGATCTTCTTCCGGGAAGGTTATACCACAATGGAGGAAAGACTCAACATCACCACGAAATGCCAGTTCTGTTTGGATGGGAGGTCCACGTACAGTCACTCACACCCAAGGCCGATGGCCGACATTAGAAGGGCGAGTATTGCAGCTCTATAAACTGTGCTGGAAACTCGCGCCAAGTACACCTGAGCCTATTCGGATAATTTTCTCCTTCCCCCCAGGTTTTACTAAAGCAGAGTAAATGCAAACACCTTACTCCATTATTGTGCAGAAACAAGGCTGGATGTAAATACAGCCAAAGCTCAACATAAACAAGCTTAGGGGGCACGAGAGCAATCTGAAGACGGCTATCTATGATGGACTAGTGGAAGCCCTGTGCGTTCTGGGCAGAGGAACCAACATACTCTTGTCCATCAAGGCAAGTTGTAACACATTTAGTGATGGCCTTCTCGTTTCTCTGGACATTGCACAGGGCGGTAGATTGGCCTTAAGCAGAGCCATATAGATCAATCGGTGACAAGTTGGCAACTTTCAGGCGCCATCCCTGCGTTCCAAGAAGAAGCGAATGGGTCATTTTATTGGTGTTTCATAGCCGGTGGTGGCGATTAGATCCTATTATGATCTATATCCCTCCTCTCTCAACACTCAGCTCCCTCATTGAGATTTTTAATTTGTTTCCATTGGGATGGTACCGTCCAAGGTGGCTAAGAGATTACAACTGCTCTGCTTTGTCGTTTGTGGCCCCCGGGGCTTTCCTGTATGCCGTCTCCCTCCACTTCCGAATTCAGTTCCCAAAGTCATGGCCAAAGATTATTCTAGACGAGAGAAGCAGATTAATTCTAGAGCGCCTTATGGCCCCAGCGGCATGGTTCCGAGCGGACCTCCGCAGTCTCTCATTGCCCCCCCGGAGAATCCTCCGATTCATAGAACGAATTTCTCATATGTAACTCAGGGGCTCTCATTCAACCATCCGGTATTGCCAATGGTTACAATTGACCGGTCTGGAGGGTTGAGCGGAGTGGTTTGTAAGATGCGAGTGAAAATCGCTCGGTCATGGCTAATTCAGTGAGTCTTATTAATTGATCTATCTGCTGTATACTTGCCAGATCATATGGTCCCGCCTTTTCACAAGGATATCTCCCGCATGGTGACAAACGTTCCATTCATTGGGTCAACTTTCTGCAAATTGGTGTAGTGGAGACTGTTCAAATTTTAATCCTGCCTTCTCCACTGTCGCCCAGGGTGTCTAAGTTTTTACAGGAAGTGGACGGAATAAGGAGTTGTCACCTAATACGTTAAAAGGCAGGTGGAGGCTTGGCATATCAGTTTCTCGGTCACAAGGGTCTCCAGTTCTCTTTCAGCATCACCCACACATAAGATCCTTCGAGGAACCACCACTTACGTCCGGTCCAAGCAGTAATGCACCGTTATTCCCACTGGGACCTTAAGACAAAGGTCCTTGTGCTCTCTCTAAAGGTCCTTTCGAACCTTTGAAAATCATGCAAGTCTCCAATTTCTCAGGTACAAATATAGTAGTTTCCTTAATGGTAGCAATCTACTTTCCGTCTTTTGGTTCTAGTATCTCGTGTGTTAAATTTGCTCCTAGCCCTGTTCGTACAGACATACGTCTGCTGATGATCTCTGCGTTTTTTCATGCTGATGTGTGGTCCTTCTCCCAGATCCTCACCACTTATATGGCCCAAGCAGGACAATTTCAGGTTTTATTAGAGCTCAGGGAGCCATTATTTCTTTCCAAATTTTTGTGTCACTGACAGTAGCCATCGAACAGGGGATGGCAAGACAATGGCATAAGCTTTTGATGTGAAGGTACGTTGCCCTGCGAATCTATATTCAAGCGTTATAACATAGCAACAGCTTTGGTCAAGTGATATATCAGAGGACTTTCCTATACGGTAGTTCCTTTTTCAGCCCAAATTCAGGGGTTGCAGGTTTCTCCACTACGAATTAGGCCGTTGGATTACCGTGTATGTGTGCAATAGCGAAAACAATACCTCTAGACGCCGAATTCTCTGCAGAGTGCTTAACGACTTGCACATAACTCAGCTTCATTCTACAAGGTGATGCGGCGCAAACTCGGCACTACAAGGCAATCAAAATACTGAAAATCTATTAGTCTAGCGTGCCGAACACTTGGAGCCTTCCCCTATCTGACAACCTTTAATAGAGGCCATTGACAAAATTGATATCTCTGTTCTGCTACAGGATCTTCCTGGCAGAAGAGTTCTGCCAGAACGGGTCACCAAGATCAGAGAGGAGATTCACGAGACCAGACGTGGAGTCTCCCATAGGGACAGGGGCCTAGCTATAGAGTCATGTCCCTCTATGAGGCTGGATGCTCTGAGCAGCTTATAGGAGAAAAGGGTTGGTACTATTCCTGATACGCCCGTTCTCTCTTGAGCTGTGGAGAGCATATCTAGCCCCACCTTTTTTTTCCATCTGGTGGTGTCCTGTTTTCGCGGCCAATGAAACTTTTGTATGTGAGGATGAGACGCTTTTTTCCCTTGTCTTCGCCAAAACTGGGGAAAGCTGAGGAGTCACCGTGGTGGAGAGAGGAGCGTTCCACAAATCAAGCTCAGACTGTGAATGTGGAGACTAAGCACCTCCCACTACTGGATGCTCTTCACAGCTCATAAGAGAACGGGTGCGTTCAGGTAAGTACCAACGCCCTTTCTAACTTGTGCATTGACTATCAAACAAACAATGAGTCCTGGGACAAAATTTCCATGTCAAAATGCATTGAGTACCAAATTTGATGAGTTTCAAAGCAGTTGAATACCAAGTTATCATTGTACTGAATAATTGACAATACTGACATAGCCTTCATAATCAAGTAATCACAATATGTATCATAATATATAATGTATTTAAATCACTTATCAAAAACTCAAAATCCTGGACATTCAATATTTCTTATATTTAATTTTTGCCAACGTACACATCTTATTTTCTTTTAGTGGTTGCAGAAGAATGCCAGAGGCAGTTTCCATCATCAACTGTTCTTCTCCCATAATAATGACTTACAATGACGCCCTGTTTATCCATCAATTCATAACAGCTGCTGCCTGAACAACAATGGATGTTTAAGTATCTCAAGGCTAAGCAGCAAAGGGAAACACATGTTCCTATATTAAGATACACATGTGAAATCAGCAGTGCAGCATATCAATTTCCATACTAATTTTAATGCAGCAAAATGTTTGCCATCTAATTTAATAAAAAATTAAAATAATGGGCAATAACTGACCAATGGCACTGCAATAAATGTGACTTTGCACATTATCAAGATGTACAAATGTATGTATCTGAGCCTACCGTTTAACCAGCAAAGAAACTGTATTTGCTCCAAGTTGTATCTTTTCAGCTCCTTTTAATAAAAGTATTATTTCTTAAGAGGAAGTCCAAATTTTGAAATAAATGCTCTTTTTCTAGACTTTTCGAATCACATGCCATTAACAAGTGATTTAAATTTTAAAACAGAGATCAGTTTTTACACTCCAAGAAAATTATCAAGGAAGTCTTACATACATATTCATTCTCAAAAAAAGGAAATAAAACATATGTTTAAATTAAGATCAAATAAAATCACAAAGTAGATTTGAAAATATGAAGTTCAAAACTATGAACTTCAAAAGAAAAACAAGTTCTCATATGTCTTTTTCTGGCCAGTAAAACATAATGGAATCAAATATCTAACTTAATCTTATGAGAAACAGTAGTGACTAAATAAAAGGATATATTTCTTACAATAGGAATACTCCACTAAAATTATGTCCAGAGAACATCAGAATCCCTCAAAAGTTTCTTTGAGATTTCTTAACAACAACAAAAAAAAATCAGAGGTAACAACTGAGCAGTATTCCAAGACTGCAGAAAAGATGCTAGGACACTTTCCACTTCAAGCAACAGCAAGCCTCTACAGTTCCAAAGATTATCTTCATAATCTGATTTTTATGCAACAACATTTCCTTGCTAGATTTGGTAATAAGGAAGAGTTTGTTTTAAAGTAGAAAATCACTAATCTATATGAAAAAAAATTAAAATCCCATGGTATTTTGGAAGAAAACAAACTAGATAGTCAAGAAACATATACTGTCACCAAGAGG
This sequence comes from Laticauda laticaudata, assembly GCA_004320025.1. Lineage (NCBI taxonomy): Eukaryota > Metazoa > Chordata > Lepidosauria > Squamata > Elapidae > Laticauda > Laticauda laticaudata. The sequence continues at coordinate 1,573 of BHFT01015159.1, read as the reverse complement.
ATACTCCAAGATAATCGATTATATTTAGATGATCATATTCTGGTTTAATAAACTAGGATACGCACAATATACACTAAATCCCTAAATCTCTTTAGGCAACAAAGTGATTTCCAGACTTCGCAAAATAGCTTTGTAAATTATTTCAGGGTATTGCCTGGAGCCAAGGTGGGTATAGGATGAAACAGCAAAAAGGGCCATGCAGAAAGATTGCAACTCAAGTTTTATCTGAACATATTTTTTTCTCTGCTTTTGGAAGCAAGAAAAACATTTCCAAATATTTATTTCCTGTTTACCATAAATTATACCCAGTTTAGATCAACAGGATCTTACCTGTTCTGCTTATTCTGCTTACATAAGCAAGAAAGTATGCACACCTCCATTTTTTGTTTTTCCGTTTCAATCTATTTCTGAAATAAAACATGGTCCCTTTGGGACACAGGCTCACTTTCTGTCTTCTTTGATATAATTTGCAAAACATGCTTTAAAGTATTAGAGCTATGCAGCACTTCAAATTCAAAGGTAAAAAAGGTATTTCAGCTGTGTGGGGACACATAGCATCTGCCTGCAACTCTTTAAACCAAATATATCTTTCCCCACAGAAAACACAGGACCATTAGGGCCAGAAAGGACCTCAGCGGTTTATTAGTTCAACTCAAGGCAAGAGACCATATACCAGTGCTGACTAACCTTTTTGGGCTCCTGTGCCAAAAATTGTGCGCGCATTTGCACCCACGCAAATGCCAGCACCAGAAGGCATGCGTGCCCCCGACGTCCCTTATGCATGTGCGCACAATCCCACCCACCCACCATTGCCCCCTTACCTGCACTGTGCCTCACAGCTGATTTTCGGCTGCTTTGAGGCTTTTTTCAGCCTCCCAAAGGCTTGAGGAAGGCTTCTGCATGCTTCTACAAGCTTTGTAGGCCGAAATCTAGCCCTGTTTTGTCAACTTTTTCTGAAAGTACCGGAAGTGATGAAACGGGACTAGATTTCAGCCTACAAAGCTTGTAGAAGCCTGCAGAAGCCTTCCTCAAGCTTTTGGGAGGCCGAAAAAGGCCTCAGACCGGCCAAAAATCACCTGTGATGCGCGCACATGCACAGTGAGGTAAGTTTGCCTGGAGCTCGCGTGCCAACACAAATGGTTCTGAGTGCCACCTGTGGCATGCTCGTTCACCATCACAGCCAAATACCATCCCAGTCAAATGAATGACCAGTCTATTTTTTGAAACTTCAATAATGGAGCATCCACAACTCCAGGAAACAAGCTGTCTGTTGATCAATTGTATTCAATGTCAGAAAATTTCTCCTTACTTCTAAGTTGGCTTTCTTTAACGAGTTTCCATCACCTTCTTCCCTGTTCTCTGGTGCTTTGGAGAATAAGTAAACCTCCTTTTGTCTATGGCAAACTTTCAAGTACGAGAAGATAGTTATCATAACTCAATTATGAGTTGTAGAAAATGCTAAACAAATACTCCAATATACCCTGCAACACTTTTTGTCTTTAAGGGCCTGTCACATAGGCCGACGGATGCAAAATGTATGTAAAAAGGACACAGCGGATGAGAAAATGTTCCA
>BHFT01015158.1:3143-13930 GCA_004320025.1 Laticauda laticaudata | reverse complement strand
CAGTGTCCGCCTGTGCAGGGAAGCTGCTGAAGGCCCTTACAATCATCAATCCGGGCCTTAGACGTTCGCTATTTGGCTAATTGGACTACTCATTAATATTGGTTGTTCTATTATGAATATTGGAATATACATATATCACTATTCATAGGAGCAATTACAAAGCAATTATAACAGAAGGAGGGGATGATGCCAGCTTGGATTTGTGTTTGAGGTCGGCTTGCCAGTGTCTTAACCATAGCAAGCGACGCGCTGTGATATGCGAGGTAATGGACCTTCACCAAGGTCCTCGCAGTGCGAGCTGCCCACCTCAGGAACATCCCGGTACGCCTCCAGTGTTATCTTGATGATATTTTGATTTTATCTCCTTCCGCCCNCTTGACGATATTTTGATTTTATCTCCTTCTGCCCATCAGGCAGTCATAGACACTCAGAACACATTATTATCCCTATAAGAATATGGTTTCTCAATAAATTGGAAGAAGAGTCAATTAACACCTTCGACGTGGTTAATTCATTTAGGGGCGGTCATAGATACAGTAGAAGACAAAGTTTATCTGTCACCAGATAGATTAAATAGCATTCAAAAATTGGTTAAGGAAATCAGAGCGCTTAAGAGGGTGTCCCTAATGGACTTATCCAAATTGTTGGGCAAAATGATTTCATGTATTTCTATTATTTCTTGGGCCCGCCTTCACACTAGATCCCTACAGTGGTTCCTGCTACCGTACAAGCGATCTGGCCGAAACAAGCGGCCCTTTGGTGGGGGAAGAAGTCGACCCTTTCATAGTTCGTGTTGATTGCATCTCCAGCCTTCCCATTGGAGGCCATTTGGCCTGTTTTGCCAGTAGATGGGAAGAAATTACTTCGAATGCCTAGATTTTGAATACAGGAGGTCTGGCCTCTTCTTGGAGTTCCTCTCTTGACCCCTGAGGTTTTTTATTGCTTGCCCCATCTCCAGGAATGAGGCAAGGAAGATTCTCATGGTGATTGCCATTCAACATCTGCTGGATATCTGGGCTATCCAGTTGGTTCCTGAGGACCAACGGGGCAGGGATTTTATTCCAGGCTCTTTGTATTACCAAAGGCCTTGGGTGGGGGTGGGGTGGAGGGCAATTCTAAACCTGAAGAGGCTTAACAAGTACCTCATCTACTTGATGAAGGCCTTCCTTCATGTCCCAATTTGTTGTTTGCACCAGCACTTCCTTCGTTTCTGTTACTCAGGATGTCACTACCAGTACCAGACCCTCTCTTTTGGGTTATCATCAGCACCCAGAGTTTTTACTAAGGTGTTGGCAGCCTTGGAGCACATTTATGTGCCATTCCAGTACATGTGCATGTACATCTGTATGACATCTTAATCCAGTCATCCTCTGAGTCTGCGGCCTGGAAAGACCTTCAGACCACGGTCACGGTCTTTCAGACACATGGGTTTTCCATAACCATAAAGAAAAGCCATCATTCCCCTATCTACCGTTTGCTCCATCTGGGGACAACCATTGACACTATCTCATGCAAGGTTTTTCTCTCCCAGGAACATCAGGCGAGCTTGCAGACCTTAGCAGAGAGGATCCAGAGAGAAAACTGTCTCTCTGGGACTCCTCTTGCAACTCCTAGGCAAGATGGTGTCCTGCATCTCTGTTGTTCCATGGGCACGTCTACAGGACGCTGCAGTGGTTCCTCCTGCTATCAAAGGGCAGGGCAGGAGTCACACCTTGTTCAAGGTCTGGGTTCCGAAGTCTGTGACACATTCCTTTCGGTGGTGGCTGTCCCAAGCCATCTGCCAAGGACACCTTTTCAAGAAGCCTAACAGGCTCATGGCCGATACCAACCTTTTCAGATGGGGAGCACATCTGCTGTCAGAGATGGCACAGGGTCAATGGTTGCAGACAGAAAATTCCAGGAACATCAATTGGCTGGAGCTGAGGGCTATCTGTCTGGCCCTTAGCACTTCCAAAACATGGTGGAGGGGGCTAATGTGTTCATAATGATAGACAATGTGGTCACCAAGGCACACATAAACTGATAAGAGAGTAAACGGACCTGGTCCCTCATGCTGAAAGCAGAAGGCTTAGGCCTCTGAGCGGGGAACCATCTTCTGTCCATTCGGGCAGAACATATCTCCAGGATCGACAGTGTGCTGGTGGCCAGGATTGACCATGCGGAGTGGAGTCTGCACCCTTCTCTTTCCCACAAAATGATGAAATTCAGCCAGCCCATCATGGATTTATTTGCCACTCTGGAGGCGGAGGAGATCAATGTCCTCTGAGATCGGTGGCCTCCAGGCCTCATATATGCCTTCCGTCCTCTTCCTCTATTGCCAGCTGTGATACGGAAGGTTTTGGCAGAGAGGGTGGAGGTCATCCTAGCTCCTTATTGGCCTCACCATCATTGGTTTGTAGACCTGGTGAATCTGTCAGTAGCTCCGGCCTGGAGAATTCCACAGGACAAGATCTCACTGCACCAGGGAACCGTGGTCCATCCAGAGCCACAGTGGTTGCAACTAGCCGCCTGGCGCTTAAAGGCCCAGTCCCACTGGCCGACGGACGCAAAACATATGCATAAAGGACACAGCGGATGAGCAAAATTTCGGGGGTGGCTCCATCCATTTGTCATCCGCTCCAAAAAGTAGCAAAAATTTGCATAAACATAACGGAAAAGAACGACTGCAGGTAGTTATGTTAGTGGGCGATAGTGTAACGGATGTTCAAAGGAAGCCCTTAGCGATTTGTGGAAACAGATGACACCTCTCGAAGGGGTTCCGGGACCGCATAGCGGAAGGGGTGGTGCTAGCCAGATTGAAAGCCGGATTGCATCACAGACGCCTATAAGGAACGAAGGGGATTGCCTGCGCAGAGTGGTATTATCGAGATGCTAAAGCATTTCACTGTGCAGTGTGGGGAAGTATAATTGTGGTCCAGCTCCGACGCGATGACTAAAGGATGCAGGCATGCACGCAGTCAGCAAACAGGGCGAAAGAACCGTGCTTGCCAGATATATCTTCAAGGAACACCATGGTTTGTAAAGTCAGGCAAGAAGAGGAAGGTTTCATGCCTACTCAGTTCAAGCCCTGGCAAGGTGAAGAAGGGAAGAACCAGCATCCCACACCCACTGGCACTGGACTCTTGAAGCTGCTTGTGCTTGTGTGGTGGACCAGCCCCAAGCCCCTCAAAGCCCCTGCTGCTGAAAGGCCCTGCCTGCTCAAGTCCCCTGAAGGCCCTGCATGCAGCTCCCTGCAGAGGAGGAAGAGGCAAGGGAAGGTAGAAGGGAGAGAGGAAACAGTTACACCGTTGTTCCGAGGAGCATGTGGATGAGGTGCTGGAATGGCTTGAGGAGACACGAGTACCTCTGGAGAAAGGGCAACAGACTGTATCGGGATACCAAAGAAGAAGCAGTCAGCTTGGGAAGACAAGGCAGAGAGCCTGGGGTAAACTGCAGGAGTACTCCTGGATGGTGGAATTAGCACGATGCACACTTTGTATGCAAGCTTAGCCTAACGAAATTCCGGGCCAGGCCACTGTCAAGCTCACTGATCGGGAGATGTACGTCATGGCCAAAGTGCAGTTTCCTGGAGGGTGGAGATCTCGCCACCGCGAGGAGCAGCCTCCGTCTGAGACGTCCCTCTCCCTCAGACAGCCACACAGAAGCCAGTCCTCTTCCAGCCAGGAGCCAGCTACCTGTCCAGGCCAGGTTGTCTTCAGAGGGCCCCACAGCAGAGACCCCCCCCCCGACAGCTGCACTCCCATGCCGGCAGACTTGGACGGATCCATGGAGAATGACCGCCCTGCTGTGCACAAATGGAGGAAGAAGGCAGAGCCACCATAGAGGCCCAACCCACCCCGCTATCCCCACTCCAAGCCTCCAGAGGATGCAGGCAAGAGAGGCCGACTGGAGTGCCAGGACCACAGTGTTCTGTTGTTGAGATCAGGGGAGCACAATGAAGAACCAGCACAGAACTTTCTCTCTCAGCTGGTCCACTTGGACAGAGCATCCTCGGGCCGGAACACCTTCCATCACCTACGTGAGCGCAGAACCTGCTGAGGTCCTGCCTGAGGCCCAGTACCAGGGTGTAGAAGCATGAGATCACAGGCAGTTCTGCAACAACGCTACAAAGCCCGCTGAAGCTGCTCCTACCAGCAGCTCAGGGTCTGCTCCCCACCCAAGAAAGAGCTCAAGCTATGCGCATCTGTACCGCAGGGCCGATGTTCACAGCCCTTACCACGGCTTTCAAACAGCCCCTCATGTACCAAGGTTAACGACTACCAGGACTTCCCACAGCAGAAGCAGAACTTCCCAGTCAGGCCCATGTTCATCGGACGCCACAGATGCATGCCTCACCCAGCTGCAGACCGAGACAAGCCCCATACACTCCTCCCTTCCTCGACTGCCATCAGCCAACCCATCAATGGACAGTCTGTATCATCAGTATTGTGGCCTGACATCTCAAGTCCTTGATGAAGGGCTCTCAACCTCACGGGAGCTGAATCAGCTCTTGACAGCTTCCTGAACACACCACCACCTGTTGTAACCTCGGGCCAAGCACCCCAATGGTGCTCAGCCCCAGCACTCAAGCCACAGAACACCTCCACAGTCCCTGCCCACTTAACAGCTGAGACCATGGATCATGACTCAGAGTTGACTGAGAAATAGTGTCAGAGACTGAGTTGTTTACTTGTTAAGTTTATCTTTGCTTAAGACACTTTACCTTGGTTCATTTTGCTTAGTTTAATACAGTCTTAAGTTTACCTAAGAAAGTTAATAAAGTTTATCTTTGCTTAAGAAACTTAACACAGTTTACTTGGTTCATTTTGGCTTATTTAAATAAAAGTCATAAAGTTACACCGAAGAAAGTTAATAAAGGTTATCTTTGCTTAAGACACTACTTAGTTTACTTGGTTCATTTTTTACTTAATAAAGTGTTGGTGAAAACTTTGAAAAAATGTTAAGGCCTTTGCAATGCTTGTGGATAGATAAGGATAGTTGTGGGATAGATAGAACCTCCAGTGCAAGCATAGGGGACTGTATGGTCCACCATCCAGCAATCCAGATGATTTTCTCCCCCATTTTTTAGAAAATATCTGGTTGTCCTTATATGGGGCCTTCTACATCTCTAGACATCCCTGCAGACATCTAAATATACGAGATACATCCCGATACAAACGTTTGTTCCATTTTGGAATACTTTATATAACCGAGATGCATATGGCTTACATCCTTTTTTATTTCTGTGCTAGCTAACGCGTGGTGTAGATGTTCTGTGTACCTTTTGTTTCCTCCCTCTTTCTGTTTTCAGCTGCAGCGGATGTGTGTTGAGGGGGATGCCCAGAGCATGCAGAGAGGATATACAGCGGACGTTTAACAGATGATAAACGGACATAGAATGTTTGTTGCCCGTATCTGTCGCGGTATGTATCATCATACGCGGCGGAAAGTTCATACCGTTCACAAAGTTTTGGTGCAGCTCAAACTTCCTTGCGCGGATGAAATCTCAGTTGGACGGGATGCTCGCGATGGATTAGAGTGTTATGAAACACATATGCAGTGAACACACGGATGCATAGCGTTTTCCAACGGATGGCAAGCTTTTTTTAATGTTTTACATCCTCTTTGCATCCATAAGTGCAGTGGTATGTGGCCTTAAGTGGAGTTCTCTGAGGCAGGATAATCTTTCCCCCAGGTTTATCCAGACAGTACAGATAGAGACCTTCTATCAATCATACGTATAATGTAACCTGGAAGGCCTTGTCTGTAGTGCTCCAAATCAAATTTCTTTCCTACAGCAGTGTCTATAGTGTACATCCTGGAATTTCTCCAGGAGGACCTTGATAAAGGGCTTTTGCCTAATATTGTTTGCTGACAGGTAGCAGCCCTGTCCTTGGTTCTGACTTATGGGAAGTTGGAATCCCTTGCACATCATCCCACAGTGTGCAGATTCCTAAGGGATCCATGAACTACAGCCTCTGGTGGTACATAAGTACCCACATGGGATCTGTCCAAAGTGCCACTGAGCCACTGAGATCTACCAGTCTACATCTTACGACTGTCAAGGTGGCGTTTCTTGTGGTTATAACATTGGCCAGACAGCTGTCCTTGGAGCTGGCTATTCCGTTGGTTTGTGAGGACCTCTGTATATTTTTAGCTGGACAGAGTGGTCCTGAGGTTGGATTCAGCCTTCATCCCTAAAATGAACTCATTCTATAGGGCACAGGAATTGATCCTGCCGAACTTCTGCCCAAACCCTGGGCACTCTTTTGAGAAAGCTTGGCACACTGTGGATGTGTGAAAGGCCTTGCGGATTTATGAGGACCTCTACCTACTGCAGGACAGAGTCGCTCTTCATGTCGTTTCAGCCTGCCACATAGGGTAGTAAAGTTACTCCGTTGACTGTGACCAAGTGGATCCAGTCGTGCATCTCTCGGGATTATGAGAGCCGGTCCCTTCCACTACCTCAGGGAGTGAAGGCTCATTCCACATAGAGTGCAGCCACTATGGCCTCTTGGGCCATGCAAGCCTCGATTGAGGAAATCTGCCATGCAGCCACTTGGTCGTCTCCTTCTCCATTTATCAGACGTTACTGTCCAGACACTTTTGCATTGGCGGAATCAGCATATGGCAGAGGGGTGCTTCACCGGGTGCATATGGAGCAGGGTGCTCAGGACCAGACTTGAACCCTCCCATGGACAATCCAACTTTGGTATGTCCCTTTCCTTCACAGCTATACAATGGAGAAGGAGTGTTGGTCTTACCTGATAAGCTCTTTCTCATTGGAAGCAAGAGAGTCCAGCTCTGCCCTGGGTATGTCTGGTTTGGGGAACAGGATGGGGGGAGATAATTGTTCTTATCCATTTACAGAGGCATGTCAGGTCTGTCAAATTGACTTCTCTCAAAGCTGGGGAAGACTAGCAACAGAGATGGAGTTAAGCAGCTTTGACAGACTCAGTCCAATCAGCTAGGAGACGGAGTTATCCCTTTCCTGGACTCTCTTGCTACCAATGAGAAAGGGCATATCAGGTAAGACCAATGCCTCTTTTATTTTAGGTGATATAGGTATTGTAACATTTTTATTGTTTTCATAGATAAATAAAAACCTTAGATTTAGTCTATGTGGGTATATAAAGTCTTATTCCGATAAAATGTATGCATGTTTTAAAAAGTGCTTTTCTATGATCTGTGAAATGGCATGTAATTTAAAGCATTATGGTCTTTAAACTGCTTAAAAGAGCAAATTTTATTGCAGAAATCCAAAATTTAAAAGTTGTATCCAGCAGCAAATATCACAGAAAGTTCAGCAGTTGCTAATATGAAAAGGCATGCATTGGAATATTGTTGTATATGGACCACTGTTATGGAAAGAGAAAGTTCAGTGTTTGAATAATTAGTTATTAGACATCCTGGTTTATTAACAAAATTATCATAAAAGCAGTAATTTAATGATCTGGCATAATTTAATCAAATGAGTAAGCCAGGTAAAATTAAATAGAGGGTTGTAAATGATTATTTTCCCCATATGGATCATATTGTAATTGTAGTGTTGACTTTTATCATGTTCTAAATTTTGGTGAATATCAGATCGAACCCAGGGGTGGGGGAAGTGCTGACAGACATATGGTGAATCTGTCTGAACTAAATGTTTGTACAAATTGAGGTGATTTTTAAGGCCAATACTAATGCAACCTAAAGGGCGTTTCTTTGAATAGTCAGAAAACCTAATCTCTCTGGTTTCTACCAGGATAAAGAAAATCCCTGCTGACTTCTCTTATTTTCCAACTAGGCAGCAAAGAAGAATCAGAAATATTTTTGTCACAGAAAAAAAAAATCCCTAATATTTCTTCAGTCCAGCTGAAAGTTATCTCCTGACTTTCAGTGATTTATGTTTAAGCACAATTATTTATTATTTAAAATGTAGACTCCACTCTTTGCTCAGTAAGCCCAGGTTGCTAATTATGTAAGTTAAAAAATTCTTAAGATTTATATTTTAGTAATTTCTTGGATATGTAAATCTCTGTTTCAGATTTTTTTAACCATTTTGTTTGCTTTGTTTTGTATATGCCTTTTGTTTTTATCTTGACTGTTCTTTCCATTGTTCCTGTATCTGTTAATAGATTGCAATAGCACTTAGACTTACATACCGCTTCACAGTGCTTTGCAGCTCTCTCTAAGCAGTTTACAAACAATCTGGGTCCTCATTTTACCGACCTCAAAAATATGGAAGGTGAGTCAACCTTGAGCCGCTCAGAATCGAACTTCTGGAGTGACCAGTGAGTTCGCCTGCAGTAGTGCATTCTAACCACTGGGCCATCATGGCTCTTAGGATTTATACAAGACAGAAATTAAACAGGATTTTTATCAATGCATTATTCCTAAAAAATGGAAAAATGGAAAAAGATTAATCACATTGTCCTTATGATAAACATATCAAGTGGATCACCACCATGGTTGTAGAACTGTAGAAAGATCAGTTTTTTATTTTTCCTTTTTTCACAACATTTAATGTAAGAAATGCATCATTATTCTGGGTTTCAGCCTCAGTGCTAAAAAATGACATTGGCATATCCAGTGTCTACTAGAACTGTACAGCATTTTGGATTCAGAGCATAAGGAACTCTGATTGTAACATTTCTTTGCAATTCTTTGAAGAAATGGTGGTGCACAATAACTGTGAAATACAGTCATGAGATCTCAGAAAAAGATGCAGCTTCTTTAAAACATTGCATGGAAATATTAGAGATACTACATTTGTACTCCTATGCGCTTCAAAGCACGGTTTGGGAATTAAATGTCAATTGCTGCAAATAGGCTCAATTGAATTGGAAATTTGTTTTAAAAATCAGGCATTGTTTTCAAAATGGACAGTATATTTTAAGAAGTAAACATTAACAAACTAAACAGATTAAATAAATTTATTGAAGACTGCAATATAATACAGTATTTCTTTGAAAAGTTATAAATACTCATTTTGGATAACTAATTTTAATCAAAAATTCAGTCATAAAAATTTGGATTGAGATACACCAGGTCTGCTAAATACATATGGGTCAGAGGACTCAATTTCCCTAACTTACTTACTTACTTACTTACTTAAATAAATAAACAAACAAACAAACAAATAAATAAATAACCTACTAACTTAATCTTAGTAGGCACCCAGAGAAGATGGGAGCAGGGAGCAGGTAACAAAATGCACATCCAGATACATGCATACTTGAGTATAACATTACAAGATAACTATGACAGAGCTTTTGTTATCATGACACATGTGATTTTGGTGTTATTGTGTTTAGGAATGTCGATGCCTGTATCTACTCAGTAGTATTTAGCGATCATTCCTATAATCTTTTTTTCATTGAAAATGTCACTTCTGTTTAGACTAATTCATAATGTCCTTTTGCTTGTTACATTCTTTGATTCCTGTAGTGTGTTCATAGCAATTAATGAACATGCCTTTTTTATCTTATTAGGGCATCATCACTCTTGTTTGGATAATTTACTGTTGATATAATGTATATGAACTATGACAGAAATGTTGTGGAGATTATGCTAAGAAGTGCAAAAGGGCAAAATAAATATTAGAAGGAGAAACTGGCTTAGTAGTTAGACCCAACATTTATTTATCTTCAAAGATATATACTTCTCCAAAGTGTAACAGGTTTATTTTGTAGTAAGAATTTAAAATAAGACTTCTGTTTAATGCTGTTTTAGGAAGCCATGTGAAGCTGACAGAATTCATGAATCCCCAAATGGCAAGATCCTTTGTACAAAATATTCACCTATTCTATGAAGTGTTCACGATGCTCAGCTCTGCAGTGAAATTAATTTTGGGAGCCTGACAAGGTCACAGAGAATAATATCTTACTAATTTTAAGTGACAAATTCATTTGTATCTTCGACCAATTCTACATCTCCCACAAGATCTCTGGAACGTAACAACATGACAGAGTCTATGTTTTGGATTGTGGAGATGCTTAGCAGAAACAGTAAAAATCATTGCTGTTTTCAAGGGTCCAGATAGAAGTCCAGAAGGAAATAAAAAAATATTGGTGTTGGTGAATTTTGTGTGCTGCAGAAGCTGTAGAATAGTTAGAGCCTTTCTCAAAGTTGTATAAATTAACAGACATGTGCTTTTTGTAATCTAGAGAGTTTTGAGAATATCCTGAACAGGTAAATTGCTTGGAAAGTGTGTCAGCCCTTTGAGGTCATGCCATAGAACAGGCAATGTAAGGGCTATTGGGCCTCTATTGTTATAGGGCAGGGCTGTCAAACTCCCAGCCCGCAGGCCAGATATGTCACGTGTTGGCCACACCTGGTTTGGAGAAGGGGGGACAGTCCCAACACATCAGATGTCACCATAACGATGTGAATTTGACACCCTGTTATAGGGTATAATAACAGAATCTTGAAAGCCAATTCTAACAGTCTTTATTTCCTCTTATACCAAAGTAAGTCAAGAAAGGGATATTTGGAGTCTTATTCTTACTTCTTCATTGAGTTCTCATTTACTTGTCATAATAGTTCTAGCACTTTTTCATACAATAACCCCCTTCCTCCTTTAGTAAAAAATGAGGCAAGACTTGCAGTCATGGCTAGCATTTCTTCACTTGCCTTGATGTCTCTGTTCTGAGGCATGCAGTTCTGGTCTCTGCTGGAGAAATTTAAGGAATGGGAAGATTCTAGGGGATTGTTATTAAGATTAACAAAGGTGTTTTGTTTTTTTTTCATTTTGGGTAAGTGAAATCTTTTCTTGCAAAATAATAACAGCCAGCATACTTTGGTGATTTGGGGGGGGGGGGGGA
>BHFT01015157.1:0-11180 GCA_004320025.1 Laticauda laticaudata | reverse complement strand
TGATTCAAATTAAGCCATACTTAGAGTAGTTCTTTTCTAAATTAAGGAGGTCTCAGTTAGCACTGATTACATTAATATTTTTGGGATTTGCATATGAGGAAACTTTTTTAGCCAAATGGAAAGAAGACTTAGAAGAGCTCAGCATCTGTCCATGTAGTGATCAGGGCAAGCCAAATTCAACGGCACATATTCCGGTAGAGAGAAGCTCCCTGAGGATGGGCTCCAGCACAAGTCTAAAAGCTCAGAAGACTAAACCTCTGGTCCCAGTAGCCATCCCAAATTGGATTCTGCAACATTATCCTGAGACACATATATTTGCCTTCATTCCATGCACCAAGACAATTTCCTTGGATGTCTAATCACACTTGGCCAATAAAGAATTCATTCATTCATTCATTCATTCATTCATTCATTCATTCGCATTTAGCCAACTAAGCAAAAGTTATTTGACACTAGGTTTCTTTTTCTTTTTACTTTATGGATTCTTGATGAAAATTTCATTCAATCACTAATTTTCCCCAAATGTTTACAAATGTTTTTCTGATACTAATTTGATAAGAGCCATTATGTCTCACCAAAACCCAGCAAGGCAAAATCAGTATTAAGATGAATTAAAGAGGGCTCTGTTCCCTATGTAGATGGTGAATCTCTGTGTTCTTCCATGTATCTAGTTTAACTAAGCGACTAGGCATCGTGCAGTTGCTACATTACATATATACAGACACATAAATATTTTCTTTGAGTCTTTTTGTTTCTCAATTAGTGATCCAAACTCTTCATTCAAGGAGAGTCAAGGTCATGTTATTAGACTCACTACAGTTCATATTAATTATGCCCATCAATGAAAGTAATACAACCAAAATCCCATTTAATTAGGTTTGCTGAACTGTAATGAAGTGTTTAATAAGGCTTGGAGGCATCAGGTTAACTCTGACACATTACTACACTGACATATTTTTATAAATAGTCAATTGTTATGAAACTATGGGAAATTTCTATGTCTCTCTCTCTCTCTCTAGACCAATTCACCCAATGACATCATAGTTGAATTTTCAGCCTCTGTCAACATTACGGCATACAAACCAGTCAGGAGTTTGAGGTCATCCCTCAACTGTTTGTTGTGAAAACAGAGAGATTCTTTTATTATCTAAGATCAGTACTTTTATTACAATCTCTCAAATCCTTAATAAGTGTTTGTTATAGACTCTTCCTCCCATGCTCAGCTGCAAATAATTTTTAAAATATATTATGATCACTCTGAATACTTGGGATGAAATATATGACAGAAAGAGTAGCTCAATCTAAATTCCTACTAAAAGCTGCCATATTAAATTTAATTATATTATTCTGGAAAAGTAAATAAAAATGGTATTATTTACAATGTCGACAATAATGGCAAAATACATCAATCATAGTAAAAATTATAGCTGGCTTTCCCTTGTAATATCTATTCTACACTGAACTGGCAGAAACGAGACACAAACAATTTATATTTATATTTTTATAAATGTTTCTCATACAAAAGGTCAGTTCAATCTTTTTTTCCATAAAATACTTTCTTCAACTGAATATTTGCATATTTATAAACTATATTAAATACATCATGAGGTTTTTGAGAATTAATGTAGTGTTCTGGTGAAGATACTGAATGATAAATCATAAAATACTGGCCTAAATGCTAACTTTGACAAGAATTCACTCTTTAACTAGAGGCAAGTTCCAGTCTCATTATTTTAAGGAATCCTGATCCACTCTATAGAACTAAGTATTACAAGCCTGTGTAAGCGTGTGTTAGGAACACCCAAGGATGCTTCAGACATTGCTATTTTTATCTCTTATTGTTGGAGGTGACTACATAAATTGCTGCTGAAACACTGACTTCATATTCGCTCTGAAGATATGATTTTTTAATTAATATTATTTCTATGGTCTCATTGAATAAATGCTACAAATTTCATCACTATGTGATAAATCCAACTGCAACTGTTCCTGTTTAATGTTAACATATGTTTAATACATATGAATAATTTTATGAACATAGCACTATTATCGTAAGGATACCAAGCTTTCCATCAACGATTAGAAGATAAATTAATATTCAGCCCATGCCACTAACAGAATGCCACTAATTATGCCAAGACAGAGGTGACAGAGATAATAAGTGTCTCTCAGAAGGTCATATAGAGGGCTTTACATTCAACTTGATTTAAGGAACTGACTGTATAGCACTGTACAAGCATTATTTGCAAATATTATGCTATATTTTTTAGTTCTTGCAACCCTCCCTCCCAAACTGCTCATTTGATAACCCAAACTGAATTAATCTGTAAAAACATTGTTTACAGAGCTACCAAGTTCTTACATTAAACTGTTTTTTCCCTTCTCTGGGCTTCCAGCAGAATTTCTTTTTTTACTGCATTTTGTCATGGAATAGACTATGTGGGTTCACAGGAGCTTGTTGTCTGCGCCATTGGCAGTAGAGGCATACAAAGACTGGAGACTAAATTATATCATGAATGGTTAATGGAACTAATATGTCTAGCCTAATGAAGAGAAGGACCAGAGGTGATGAAATAGCTTTCTCCCAGTACTAGAAGGGCAACACTGGGAGAATACTGAACAGAGAAGAAGGAGTCAACTTATAGTCCAAAGAACCTGAGGGCAGGAGAAGAAACAATGTGTAGAAGCTTGTTAAACAGAGATCTTACCTGGAATTAAGTAGAACTTTCCTGACAATGACAGCAATTAACCAATGGAACAGTTTTCCTCCTGGAGTTGTGGGGATGTCCCATCCATAGAGGTTTAAAAAAAAAAAAAAGATTGGACTAGAAGACCTCCAAGGTCTTGGGTGATGATATGATTCTAGGTGGAAAGAAAAAGGCTAGCTGACAGCTTCATTGCAAGGCAAGGAAATGCCTGCACTTTTCCAAAGAAACTGTAGCTAAGGCAAAGCTTTGTGAATTGTGGATTGGATCACTGCATTTTTGATGTACCAGTGGGCAGTAGTTACTGAATACTAACGTGACTTGAAAATCTTCAAGATGACCTAAACCAAGAAGAAACCACTAAGAAAAAGCTAAGAACTATATTAGCAAAATATAATTTTGCTATGTTATTTACTGAATGTATGCTAACTAGTTTCATGTCATTTCTCTCATTAATAGCTACTAGAAACCATAACATGTATATATTAACCTTATCCAAAAGACTCACTTTGTAAATATTTTTATTTCTAAACAACTTGACCTTTAATCCCATCAAGTAAAAGGTAAAGGTTCTCCTCACACAAACATGCGAGTCATTTTCGCTCTGGGGGGCAGTGTTCATCTCCATTACAAAGCTGAAGAGTCAGTGCTGTCCGAAGACGTCTGTGTGGTCATGTAGCCAGCATGATTAAATGCTGAAGTCACATGGAACACTGTTACCTTCCCACCAAAGTGGGAAAGTGGGACATGCTTATTGCTAGGTTGGTAGAAGCTGGGACAAGTAATGGGAGCCCATTCTGTTACGTTAATCCTGTCAAATATCATTCCACAAATAGATTTCTTATCTTTTTCTGTCTCATTCCATAAACAGTTTGAGCAATTCCTCTTTGCATCTTTTCAGAAACATTTTTCTTGGTCCCACACATTTCTTTCATAAATCCAGAGTAAGAAGGCTTTCCAAGATACTCTTCTCATTTATTTTTTGTATGTCTGCTTTGATTATTAAGGCAACAATTGGTTTCATTAGCAAATCCATTTCAGCATTGTATTCCATATCATTCTTCTATTCTGACATTTTTAAATCCATTTTGGAAACCACCTTTTTCCATATTACTTTTATAACCCAGCATTTTTTAAAATCCAAAACTGACATTCAAATCAGTCTCAGTCTCATTGTTCTTCTATATCCTCTTCTATAATATCAAACAAAGCAATTTCTCAGGAAATTATTCCCAAACATCCTTAATTTCTTCTACAGTCAAATAGTGTTGTTCTTTTGTAATAGTGTTTGTCCCCTTTAAGAACAATCCTTCATTATTCCCTGTAGACAGCCTTCAGGTCCCCTTCTGCCATTTGTTTATTTTCCAATTAACAGGATTTCTTAACAATTTATTTCAAAAATTTCATATACTATTTTCTTTAAATACCTCAGGAAATATTCTTTCAAGACTTTCCTCCTGTTGCTATTTTTGAGACCTTTTCGTAATCCTTAAACTTACTTAGAGTTTTTTTCATCAAGAGTAAAAGGAAAATCACCTGGTGTAATACAGTGCAGCTTATCTTTCAGAAGGTTTTTAACTCCAAAGAAATCAATAATAAGCAGCTTCCTAAAGTAATTAAGAAAGGAATTAAGCAGATCCTGGAGCCCAGTGTAGTTTAGGCAAAGTTCATACTGGCCTGGCCCCCAGACTTACCAAACCAAGCCACTACTTTGCATTCTATTTGCAGGGAGAATCCATAAAGTGTCATGGGCAGTCCTTATCTTTTCCTTAATTTGGAAAGGAGCCTATCCCTTCACCAGCTCTTACAGTAGGCCTCAACTTACAACCACAACTGAGCCCAAAATTTCTGCGAGACATTTGTTAAGTGAGTTTTGCCTCATTTTACAATGTTTCTGGCCACCCCTTGTTAAGCTATTGATAAGTTAGTAATCCAGTTGTTAAGTGAATCTGCCTTCCCCGTTGACTTTGCTTGTCAAAAGGTCAGAAAAGGGGGTCACATACCCTTGAGATACAGCAGTGGTCATAAGTATGAACCAGTTGCCAAGCATCTGAATTTTGATCACATGATCAATCATGGAGATGCTACAAAGGTTGTTAGTGTGAGAAATGGTCAAAGGTCACTGTTTTCAGTGTCCTAACTTTTGAACGATCTCTAAATGAACTGTTCTAAATCGAGGACTACCTGTATATTTTGGCCACTTTCATCAGTTCTGCAAAAAGCAGAGTCATGCTCCATCAGCCATGTTGCCTCAGAGGTCCAGCCAGTGGTGGGATTCAAAATTTCTTACTACCGATTCTGTGGGCGTAGCTTATTTGTGGGTGTGGCTAGGGGGGTGTCACATGACTGGGTAGGTGTGGCTTGGTGGTCATGTGACTGGTGTGGTCATGTGACTGGATGATCATGGTTTGGTGGTCCATGACTGGCTGCGTGGTTTGGTGGTCACATGACTGGGTGGGTGTGGCCAACTCAATGTCACTCACGTCAAGGGGTGCCTCGCCTAGCCTCTCTCCTCCCAGCCATTCATTGTCACACCCAACCTTAAACATATCTATAGTTCTGTAAAAATGTTGTTCACCTTTTTTTTGACTTTATTATCTATGTACTATAGAAGTACTTTCATGGACCACTGAAAGGAGGAAATGGCTTACATGCTTTGCCCAAGAGGGAGACAGGCAACAGGCTTTTAAGGGGCTGCCAGAAAGAGGGGGGACAATGTATTTCCCAAAGCACCAGAAGACAAACAATGTATTTTCCAAAGCACCAGAAGGATGAAAAATAATCATGCAGAGAAACAGCCTAAAAGTAAGGAGAAACTTCCTGACAGTGAGAACAATTAACCAGTGGAATTGCTTGCTACCAGAAGTTCTGGGTGCTCCAACACTGGAAGTTTTTAAGAAAAGACTGGACAGCCATTTCTCTGAAATGGTAGAGTTCCCCCAAGGTCCCTTCTAAGTGTTATTCTGTTATTCTGACAGGACCTCTATTTCCCAGGACCTCTATTCAGATTTTGGCATCCTCAGAGTTTTCCTGCCTGAGCAGGGGGTTGGACTAGAAGACCTCCATAGTTCCTTTCAACTCTGTTAAACATACCTGTATTTATGCTCTGGACTATTGACATGTAAACCCTGAAAAATACCTGGGCAAAAGAAAGGCAGTAAAATCATTCTAGGTGTAGGGACAGTGCAAAATATTAATATATGATAAGTAATGGAACAATTAAAAATAATAGCACAGAATTTTCTCTTCCCCCCTCCCTTCTTTTCTTTCTCTCTCTCTTTCTTTCTCCCCTTCCTCTTTCTTTCTCTCTCTCTCTCTCTTCCCTCTTCTTTCTTTCTTTCTTTCTTTCTTTCTTGCTTGCTTGCTTGCTTGCTTGCTTTATCTCCCTCTTTCTTGCTTTCTTTTTTCTTTCTTTCTTTCTTTCTTTCTTTCTTTCTTTCTTTCTTTCTTCCTTTCTTCCTTTCTTTCTCTTTTTCTTTCTCTCCCTTCTTCTTTCTCCTTTCCTCTTTCTTCCTTTCTTGCTCTTTCCTTCTTGCCCTTTCTCCCTTTTCTTCCTTATCTCTCTCTCTCACACACACACACACACCTTTTCTGGGAAGAACTTATTGGGTCAAATCCAGAGCAGCAAGCGATGGGACAATGAAGAAAGCAGCAGCCCCAGAACATCCTTTTCAAAGCACGTGGGTGGCTTTGGCATGCATGCGTGGCGCAGCTATGGGAAGCAACCCCAGATCAAGGCCTCCCTTTCAGGGCACAACAGCAGCAGCTGCATGGGGGGGAAGCAGCAGTAGTGTGGCTATGGGAGATGGGCGTGGAAGAGCCCAGAAAGGGGAGGAGAAAGCCTTTGACTTTCTGGTGGGGCGGAGAGGGGTGCAGAAAAGCAGTGAAAGGGAAGGAGAAAGCCTTTTACTTTCTGTTTGTTTTCTCCCCTCTGCTGGGGCAGAGAGGGGCACGGAAGATTTGGGTGACTAGGAAGCTGATTCGTGGGCATGGCCAGCCAGAAGTCACTACCAGTTCTGTGACCCATGCCAAATTCTTGCTACCGGGTTGTGAGAACCGGGGTGAACTGGCTGAATACCACCTCTGCAGCTACTTGTTTTGTTCTGTATGCAAATAACCGGCTTCAAATAATGCATTCCCATTGGCTACTAAAAACGATAAGAGATTGGTTCCTTTTAAACCAATCCCTGCAGCCGCGGGAAGGCGGCAAAATCAAACAACTGTCATTGGCTGCAAGCCGGCCGGGCAAAAGATATAAAAAGACCGGCGTGGCTTGAGCCAATGTTCCTTTCTGCTTCCTGACTTAAAATAAAGACTTTGCTGTTGGAACCCGGTCTACCTCGTGTTTTTCCGGACAAAACATGTTTATTAATTAATATGCTCTAGGACAGGGCCTGGTCCCTGCACCGGACATGGGCTGCGGCATACCAGAAACCAGGCTGCAGAAGCCCCATATATTGGATGTAGGCAGCCCACAAAACTCTCTGTCCACAGAAAAACCTCTCTCTATGGAACTGGTTTCTGGTGCCCCAAAGGTTGGGGACCACTACTCTAGGAAGAAGAGATTTTTTTTATCTCACTTGAGTAATATAGCTATTGGGAAATCAGATATCTCCATCCAGGATTGAAACCTTAATGATTTACATACATTTGCATGCAGTCTCCTTTAATTTTAACTTAATTTTCTGCATTGAAAACCCACCTTTCCTTGTTTATATTAGTCAGCTAGTAAATCTCTCTCTATGCATAAACTCTTAATGGAGACATCCAGAGAAGGCAAACTGAAACCCAAACTTGCCTTCTTCATGTACAGTATTAATATATTTATTTTGTTTGATAGTTTTGTCAACCTAGTTCATTCCCAAAATATGAATTCCTCCTGGCATTAAATGAAGTGAGTCATTTACTTAATATTCCTAAGAGTGCATGGGGTAAGTGTATGGGGCGTGCATAAGTGCACTATTGTGCCTACCATCCCTGTGCTATTGTCCCCATTTATTTGTACCTATTTCCTGTATTCTTACTTATGTTTATACTTATACCTATTACCTTGCAAGTGATTGACAAATCAAATCAAATAAAAATAAATAAAATAAATTTAAACCAAATAGAAAAATATTCCAGCTGTGAGATAAGGCTGAAGTAAAGTAAATGTATAACACACTCACCACTATCTCTGAAACTTACTTTATCTGTTTTTCCCTGTCACTGTTCTTGTATTGTGACATTCAAAGTTCAGCAGTCATTGCTCAAACAAATGATGTAGATTTTGTCTTAGTGAAAGACTGCTGCAAATCTATAGCATAAAGCAGGTAGGAAATGATTCATAGATATCTTTAGTAACAGCTGGCTGAAGATAACACACACATACACACACGCAAATGGGGGGAGAGGTAGACAGAAAGAAAACAAAACAAATGAAAAAGTGAAAAAGGCAAACATGAAAAATATATGAAACAGTTTAATTGGTAAACATAGTATTATTTTTGCACCTTATAAAGTAACAATTAAATATTTTAATTTCCATTTCAAGTGGCATTTCCATTATAAAGGAGTAATATTTGTCCGCTGTATCCCATGTTTATATGACTCTTAATATAATTGTATCTTCAAAATATTTGTCATCTATAGATTTTGAAATCCCATTCATAAATAATATGAATAATTAATATGAATAATAATATATTATTATTAATAATATAATAATAGTTTAAATAATATGGTATTAATTAAATTCATATTTACGAACTAATATACACAGAACCAAAACTGAAAATAGTAGGCCATATGTCCCATCTGTCCTTTTCAACTTAATGAAGATAATAGCCAATCCTGCTTATACATTGGCCAAAGTTTTCAATAAAATGATATTTTTTCTAATTAATTGTACCTCAGCATTATAGAAAACAGACATGTATTCCTCAACAGTCTAAATTACTTGTTTGTCTGTATAAGGTTTTTAAACTCTGGTCCAAAGTTCTTACAAATAACTTATTCTCACCTTCATTATATTTAACTGCCAATAAAATCACAGTTGATTTTAGTGCTATTTAAAATTACATTACTTTGCAATTTTTTGACCAGGAATAATCTGAAGTGTAGGCTGATGACATGAGTAAGGTTCAAAATTAAACTTTAATCCCAAAATGTGCCAAATATGCCTTTCAGGAAGCTTCCGATACTGAAAATGCACTCAGTTTTGACTAAAACAAGAATCAAATCCCTGTCATAATATCAGGGACTTCATGTAATAACTTTTTAAATTATGTCAATGCTGTTTTCCTACATGATTACTTGGATTCCATAGGGAAATAGAGGCCAAAATGTGGATCCAGTGATAAAGCTGAAAGCAGAAAAGATAACATGTCCTGTGATTGATTATATGATACCTGTGAGTTCAATAATGAAAACATGGGGATTTATTTTTCCTGCAAAACCTTTTAATAACTGATACTTTTGCTTGAAATCAGATGACCCAAGTACATATTTAAATCTAAAACTTATTTTTAAAACATTTATCTTTTCCCATAAGCTCGTTTAAAAGCAAATTCTTTATAACAATATTAATACACAATTTAAAATATTTAAACTGCATTGGATCAAAGGCTTTTTCAAATTAGATGAGATCACTACCATTGATTCCAGTTTTTTTATAAATATATATCTAAAACATAAATATTTTGTAGTAGGGACTTTATTATATATAGTATTTATGCAATTAAAAGGAACATGTAATTTTTGAAAAACAATCAATTTAGGGACAGATCTAAAGTGGACCTGAGAAATTGTATAGTCTTTCTGTGAAAGGTTTAAAAAGCATCACTTAATTTTCAGATTAAAATCCAATGTAAAAGTTAAGAATAAATAAAAGAGGGATTTTGAATGCAAAATTCAAAATGCAAAATCATGCAAAATGCTGCTACTGATGTGAAAGAAAAAAAAACCAGAATGGGGGTTTTGTATTCTGTGGGAATTAGGTTTCCTTTGATAAAAAGACCTATATGTTTCTTCTGTTTACAAAGCAAAAGTATAACCCAGCATTTTGTAAGAAAAATAACAGCTGAAAATTTGGAACTGGTAATATTTGGAAATTATTATTTGGAAAAAATTTGGAATTAGCTGGAGATAAATAATGCTGAGAAGAGGACCCTTATTATAGCACTCATCTCAGTTCTTAGAAAGATGTGTACCTCTAGATGAACCAATCCTCACATGTATTAGGGATCATGTCGTAGTCTTTAGATTCAGTTCCAGAAGCTGAAGAACATAACCATGTGAATGTCAGCTTGCATCATCGAAGTTAATAGAATACATTTGAGGAGTCTGATTCAGCTGATCCTGAGCTAGTCAAGGTTCAAGGTCTGGCAACACATTGCAAATTAAGAAAAAAAAGGGCAGGGAAATCAAGCCATCTACTCAAGAGAAGAAAGTATGACCATCAGTCAAATTGATAGTTAGGGCTATATGAAAAAGGAATGTTAGGGCTGAGTCTTTGTGGCAAATAACATTCACATTTTCTCTTGGACTGGGAATGGACTAATCTTTAATCTTCCTGAACTTGAATTTATCTCTTTGGACTCTTTTCTAAAACTCTTGTGCCTAAATTTTTATGCACAAAACTTTGAGTTTGCAGCATGTTCTGTATAACTTTGGTGGAAGATCTATAATTAAAATATCATATATTGGTTATCAGAAGTTAGCTGTATGTATAAGTGGCACTACAGAGAAAACCTGAGAAGTTGGATGATTGTTGAAGAAAATCCAATCTAGAGGAAAGAAATGTCACAAAGAAATAAAAAAAAACAATGTTTATTCTGTTTTTATGGGTGGTTTCTTTTCTTTATATGGCCACTCATTTAGGGCACTGTTGGTTTCTACATGATAAAGATACAGTAAATAATGCTTCTTCCCTTTCAGGTCTGCTATCTGCAGAAAGCACAATTCAAATGTTCATGTGCTTCAAAGAATTGGTTTTGAGAGAGGATGTATTCAAAGTAAGTTTTACAGATTGAATCCAAGGAAACAGTTCGATCCACCTTTACTCTTATGTCTTGTTCAGTAGCGCAGTTAGTTATACATTCTCTTATTTCAGCATACAAATATGATATGATGGAGTGGGTGAATAGATGCTAAAATAAAGCATGGTTAGGACAACAAAATGAATAAAAGTCCAATGAGGCAAGAACTGATAGTTGTTCACCAACTGAATGGTGCAATATCTAAAGTTAGGCAAGTGATGGCGAATCAACAGAAATATCCGTTTATCAACATAATGCTTCTGCTTGCCTAGAGCAATTTTGTAAATGGGAAAAAATGAAGGGAAACTGCATAACAGATGGCATAAACTTTTTAAAAATTTTTTTTATTAATTTTACAACTAAAAAACAACAACAATTCAACAACACATACATATATGAAAGAGCAGAAGGAAAAGAAAAAAGGGGTAGGGAGAAGGAAACAGAAAAAATTTAAAAA
>BHFT01015156.1:0-31734 GCA_004320025.1 Laticauda laticaudata | reverse complement strand
GCAGACAACGTCCTTCACATCTTCAGACCTGGATGGACTTCATGTTTAGCCCACACGTTGCGAGATAAACTTTTGCCAGAGGCACCTGCTTGGCGCTCCTAACTAAAGGAAATCTTTGAGTTAACCTTCATGAGGTGTTTCTCGTGTTTGGGAAACTGTCTCATAACATAGACGTTCTTCTGAGGCTTTTAGAAGAAGGAGAATCCCTTCTGGATATTGGGGTGGAACCCCAAAACCCCTTTTGATGAGTCAGCCAGCCAAAGCCGGGATCTATAAGAAAACCTCGACTATTATCAGTCAACCGAAAAAAACATACTTAATCATGCATGGGTGTATTCCGGAGACAGATACAGCAAATTTTTGTATTATTTTGTCGTAGCAATTGAAAACGTGTATATCAACATAAAAACAGCATACCAATTAGGGTGAAAAGTAACCAAAATATTTGAACTGTACACGAAATGAATAGACTACATTCAGAAATCAAAGAAAAGGCAGAATCTGAAGTATTATGTGGTGTGGGATCTCTGTTTTACGCAAACAGATTAGAAATAAATATACCGAAGCAAAATGGAATTAGAATGTAGTTATAAGGCAATAAGAGAGCTGTGAATAAGATATAACATTGGACTAGTAATCTAGTCATTTTCATCTGGGACATGTGCATTATTGTATATGTCCGTTTCTATACAAACCTTGTTATATTGTTATAACCTTGATACAGGGTATTATTAATTGTAAGCACACAACAATATGTACCCAAAATCGATCACATACCCGGCCTCCCAGCCTGCCCACCATTTTGCCACATTACCATCCGACGGCCACATGTGGCCACACGGCTGGGTGACATATGCGCAGATGGATTTATTGCCTATGTGAAAATTTTTGAAAAAATGGCGGGAAAAAAAAAACGTAAACCTGCTTTCCCAATATCAAAATTGTGTCGGAATGGGGAAGCGACCGAAGAAGCACTGAAAACCTCATAAATCCAACCCTATTGCTCAAGATGCAGCCAAGTCAAAGCATCTCTCAGAGCAACTCCCTAGAACTAGCTGTTTTTCTTTTCATGCGTTGGAGTAAGATTGGTAGGAGTTAATCATGACCTTTCTTTTCCTCATTCAATTACTCTCCTCAAAATGTACGTGGGCTGTTCCGATTAACCAACGATCTCTCGCTGGCTGCTTTGGCCCAACCAGAAACGTTCCGTCCGCAATCTTCCCTTTCTCCTTTTAAACCCTTTAATTACATATCTTTTGGGTGGCGGACCCTGCATATTCCACGGTCCTTGGTTTTCCTGGCCCACGCCCCTTACCTCCCATTCAATATGGCCGGCTTGTCAAGGGTCTTAGCGGTGGGCTCTCGGTGGCACTCGCTGAGTTAGCGGCAAGGTTCCGGGCAGGTTTCTAAAGTTCGTTAGTGTGGAGATGGTTTGGAGCGTGGGTCCCTTCAGATAGTGGCAGTGGGGAACGGCTTAGGGCAATACGGCAGTGTGTTGGATGGCTTTTTCCGGGAAGCGATGAATCCAGTCGGTGTAAGGAGCTAAGGTAAGTGATTGAATTCACACCACCTGCTCATCATTCTAGGTGACAGAATGTTTGGGGTTCGGCTTGTTGCCTGCTAGGATTCCTAAAAGCGGCTTTGTGATCCAGTGATAATCGAAAGTTTTAACCGTAAAAGGTACTTCTGATCTTTTGACTCTGGCAAGTGATGCGAGGGCTTCTCTGTCGGTTGGCTGAATTGTGTTCTAGACTTGGGAAAGTGTCTTTGAATAAAAAGCGATCAGTGCCTCTCCTGCATCTGGTAGCTTGTGCATCAGTGATGGCTGCAACTTCCAAAAGGTGTATGCAGTCACAGGTGACGGTCAAGGGCAGGGTATTGCTATACTGGATTAAATGGTGTTAGACGTTAATAGGCTCTTTGATTACCCTGAATGCTGCTTGTTCCTGTGTGGCGCCTGTCCAAGTAGTTTTGTTTTATCTAGCAGCTGGATAGGCAAGGGTTCTGCTGTGGTCTGCCTTATGGGGCAGGAACACATTGTAAAGAATTTATGAGCTAGGATTGCTATGAAGGTCAGTTTTGTTCCTAGCTCTTAGGAGCGTCTTTGATTGCCTTTATTTTTTTTTTGGTGGGCTGTGTATGCGCTTGTTCATCATTAAATAGCCCAAAAACTCAATCTGTTGAGACTGGTTCAAGATCGATTTTTCTTGTTTTACTCTTGAGGCTTGCGTCTCTAATCAGTTAAAACTGCTCCTTAATTCTGTGTTCATCTAGTTGGTTGGCGTTTATTTGTCTGTGTCCCAGTAACATCATCAAAAATACAGGGATGACTCCTCCTTGATTCCGTTTTAAGACAAGGTGTTCCATTGAAACTGTAGGGAACACACCCTGGGCAACGCTAACGCCCGCAGATGGAGACGGTTTTACACTTGAATGCCCATCTATGTGTTCACAATAGTCTCTGTGCCTCTGTGATAATGGGGCCAACGGGTAGTTGTTTGAATACGCTGTGAGAGATCAAGCTTGCTCAAAAATATTCTTCCTCCTCTCTGGTGCAGTAAATGTTGCACTCTGGTACTGGGGTATGCGCTTTGGTTGGAGTTGGCATGGTTTCAGGGTTCCTTATAGTCTCCGCAGATTACACTGACCCCTCTGGTGTTACACAGGAGGAGATTGATGTAGGTGTTGTCCAGCATTGGCATCGGTCGATTGCAGTCTAAAACCACTTGAGACTATCTATTTGTTACAACTTGTTCGACTCAATTTTTGGTATTTCTAAAGCAACACGGGAACCAGTCTGACCTTCTAAGCAGATAGGGGCTATTTTTCGGGTCCTACGGCTAAATGAAATTGGGGTCCCCTTGTATTTGCTAGCGTCCCGTCGAACAACACATTGGAATTTCCTAGTAAGCAGGCTCTTCCTTCCAGTCTGGCCTGCAGCATAGTGTGGTGATCCCGGTCAACCCGATTCCC
Organism: Laticauda laticaudata; assembly: GCA_004320025.1. Lineage (NCBI taxonomy): Eukaryota > Metazoa > Chordata > Lepidosauria > Squamata > Elapidae > Laticauda > Laticauda laticaudata. The sequence goes on along the minus strand of BHFT01015156.1, from coordinate 28,761 downwards.
AGGGGAGTGAACATTCGATCCAAGAGACTAGGGAGATCACCGGACGCCAACGCATGTCAGTAACGAGGCAGATTTCGGCATGGTCTTGTTGAATTTGACTCGCGAACATGTCCTAGGCCTACTCCCGGAATTTGATTTCCTTGTAATCTTTTAAAATTAGAATCTTTGTTTCTGTAATTCTTTTTGTTTATGTCCGTTAGTCAGGCACCGATGGTAATTCATGAGTACCGATAGATGTAGGAATAGACCGCTGCAGTCCGACTTCATTACAGGGCTTCCCTCGAGCTCACCTCTGGTCCGGACTTTCCCATTTTCTGCCCTGGCATTTCCGATGGTGACTGGTCTGATGGGCATTTCCTCTCTGTCACTGGTTCTTTTGCTTCAGTTCCATCTGTTCTGGCTTGTCTTTCTTATGTCTGGGGGGGGGGTGCTGCCCATTCTTTTTGACTATGCTCTTTTTGTGGCGGCGAACCCTGTTTGATGTGCACCCATTTGTTACAAGCACCTACAGATTGCGTGAGAACTGGCATTCAGTGCGGGACGGTGGTGCCCCGCAGTCCCGCACTTTAAAACTCCTGCAGTTTCTCCTCCTTCTCCGTGCCATTCTTGTCGATTGAAGTCGTAGTGGACATCTCCATTTTATCCTCTGGGATTCGAATCTCATAGTGGGCTGTCCGTATGTGGCTGTTTCTTTCCTCCCTCTGCCTTCTTCTCTCTGGCTTGGAGTTTGGCAGTCAGGGATTGCATTCGGATTATCTTGGTCAATTGGTGTGCCTGGTGCTGACTTCTTTGCTGTTTCGGTAGCGATTTGCCTCTGTAATGCCTTAGGCCACAGTTATTTGTATATTCAGGGCTTGCTCTGAAGGAATAGTGTCCTTCCAAACGAGGAACCTACGCGATCCTATGGCTCAGTCCATGTTCTGAACTTGGGCTCCTCCAAATGTGTCTCAGGGCGCTACAAATAAATCTCTACTGTTTCATCTCCTTCTGGTCCCTCTTGTAAACTCGTGTCTTTTATCAAGTTGGAGACCACAGGTGCCGTAGTGTGCGTCCAGAGCATTCATGTTCAGCTCGGCCAAGTCATCTGTTTGAGCATCTCTGGGTTTAGGCAGCACCTATCGCTATTTTAAAGGATGGTGGACCGCAGTGTGGTTAAGGAAGACAGCCCTCTTCCTCTGGTCAGAGATTTCCTGAGTTTGGTTGCTTTCCAAAAACATAGAAGTTGATCGATATATGTGACTTCCCTATACTACCTCATCAGGATTGAATTGTGCGGGCGTACGCATTGTTACAGTGCCATCTCGTCTTGATTGGTTTTCAGATCGCCGTGTCTCACTTCCGGGTCTCACTCTTCCTATTGACAATCGCCCACCTTCGTCGCCAGTGTTCCGTCCGGAAAGAAGCACGATCGGAGACAGGTTCCAAACAATAACTCTTTTTTATTACAATTTTGCTAAAGCAAATAGCAACGGAACAACAGCCCAAGCCGGCGGCAGCCCTTTTTAGAGCGGCTTTGCCCGCGGCTTGTGGCCAATGACACCGCTTTGACTGGTCCCACCATTGGCAGGTTACCCGGATTGTTCTCTCCGCGAATGGCCTTTTCGGCCAATCAGAATAGGGAACTTGGAGCCTACCAAGTTCCATACAGAACACACCCCAACCTGCCCCTCCCAAGAGTCTCTACGTGGCCCATTTTGGATGCAGATAAGTGTGGGGTACACACAGAGGCTTGGGGAGGATGAAAAACAGGTCTCCCGGAAGTTTGGGAAAGTCAGAAATGGATCCATTTCTGGCTTCCAGAGAGCCTCAGGAGTCCGGGGAGGCCATTTTCACCTTCCTGGAGGCTTGAGGAAAGCCTTCAGAGCCTTGGGAGGGCAAAAATGCTCCCCTGCCAGGCTGACTAGGCCACACCCACTATGGCCCCGCCCACCCAGCAACTGGGCAGAGAACTCTTTGCTAAAATTTTTGAAGGCCCTGTCTTTCTATTTGTTCTATTTGGAGAACACTTGCTGTAATTTGAAAATGGCTCCTCCTGTAACATGATTGTAATTTTTATTTACTGTGAAAAACAACAGTTACCATCATTTTTACTGCCAGCTGTAAATCACTGGCAGATGTTTGTAACCTCTTATCTTACAGTTATGTTGTATAACTCTTCCAGATTCTCCCATCATAATGGGAGTTGTATTTTCTTGTGACCAGCAGAGCAAAGGATGTGTGCAGGCACTAAGTGTGTGTGTGCAGCTAGTGTCAATTTTATCAAAAATTGCCAGCAGAGAAATCAGAGCAAGGAGGGGTGAGCACAGAGGCAGGATGGAGGGAGAACAGTGAGGCAAGCAGGAACAGGGTTGTTGGGGAAGAAGACATGGGAATGTGTGAATGCACACTACCTTGTTCCAAAGCTGTGGGAGAGATGTAAGCTGAACCAAGCAATTTCTTCTAAAATATAGTACTGAAATCTTGGAACTGTCAAGGAGAAAACAGTGACAAACCAGCATTGCAACCATTGCAGTCATCAAAAGCAGAAGGCTTGGTTACAAGCAACTGGACTCGAGCTACTTGGGAATGACTACGGTATTATTGATATCGTCTCCTAGTGGGGCTGGCATAGCTGCAACTCCTTTTGCACAACTGTCACAGGGAGGAGCCAGCTACAACCAGGAGAGGATGGTCTGTTACTTACTTTGAGTTACTTACTTTGGAGTGCTATATGGGTCCTTCATGCTAAGGTGGAGGGAGCTAAGATTCCTGCTTCCTCTTACTTATGCTGGGAGAGGCCTCTTCAGGGGAGACATGATAACAGTCTTCCAATATTTGAGGGGCTGCCACAGGGAGGAAGGAGTCAAGCTATTTTCCGAAGCGCCTGTAGGCCAGACAAGGAATAATGGATGGAAACTGAACAAGGAAAGATTCAACCTGGAAATAAGGAGAAACTTCCTGACAGTGAGAACAATGAAGCAATGGAACATCTTGCCCTTGGGAGTTGTGGGAGCGCCATCTCTTGAGACTTTCAGAGATTGGACTGCCATTTGTCAGAAATGGTGTAGGGTCTCCCGCTTGGGCAGGGGGTTGGACTAGATGACCTACAAGGTCCCTTCCAACTCTGATTATCTGTTGTGTTGCTATTATTATTATTATTATTATTATTATTATTATTATTATTATTATTATTATTATTATTATTATTATTATTATGCAACGTAATGTCTGGCTTCCCCTGATCCATCTAGGCCTTGGAGCCTGCTCCTTGGGCACAACAGGTAGTCCAATATGATTGTAGGATTCCGGATTGAAGGAACCTGGCCTATTAGGATATGCTCAAGAGCAAACACCTGCTGACATTGATTGATAATGTGAAATAATAAGTGCAAGTATTTGAAATAGAAATACTTTTAATAATTTCTGATAATCGGAAAAACAGTACAGATGCTAGAATAACAGAACAACAGAATAACTGAGTTGGAAAAGACTTCTAGTCTAATAGGTGCTCAAGCAGGAAATCCTATACCATTTCAGAAAATGGTTGTCCAATCTCTTCTTAAAAACTTGCAGTGTTGGAGCATTCACAAGTTCTGGTGGCAAGTTTTTCCACTGATTAATTGTTCTCACTGTCAGGAAATTTCCTCTTAGTTCTAGGTTGATTCTCTCCTTGATTTCTACCTATTGCTTCTTGTCCTGCCTTCAAGTGCTTTAGTTCAGTAGTTCCCAACTGGTGGGCCAGGGACCACTGGTGGTCCACGAGAAAATTTTGGTGGTCCACAGAGAAATGTCACCTCCAAAACACTCCCCAAAGCAATTAATCCAGGCTGCGCGGGAACACAAGACTGCACCACCCACATTGCCCATAGGAACACAAGGCTTACATCACTTGCATTGTGAACAACATGAGGTAATGAGAGGTGGGGGAAAGGACGGAGGGGGGGACTTGGCCCATGCGACCCACATGCCTCACCTGGCCACCAGGCTGCTTCTTTCCACTTCTTTCCTTCTGCTTTTGGCTGCATGCAAGGAAAACGGCAAAAGTCTTTCTTTCTTTCCCCCAAACTCCACCAGAAATGAGTCTTTGGGACCCTGCAAGGCATCCTGCTCCAAGAGACTGCATCGGCAAAGGCTCATTTCTGGTGGAGTTTGGGAGAGAGAAAGAAAGACTTCTGTTGTTTCTGCTGCTTTCCTTGCATGAAGCCAAAAGTCTCTCTCTCTCTCTCCCTACCCCCTGAGAATGGAGCTGGAGACGGTTCCCAAATAAAGGATCCCAAATAAAGAATGATCGATCAGTAGGAAAACAGGGTAGGGGATTTTCCTGCAGACTTGTTTTAGGATTTTCCCAGGGTCTTTGCTGCTTCTGCTTTTTCTGCAGAGATCCTTGGAAAATTCCCAAAAAAGTCTGAAGGAAAATCCCCCACCCCATTTTCCTACAGATTGATTGTTCTTTATTTGGGATTGCAGGATACCATCTCTCTCTCTCTCCCTCTCTGAGAACAGAGCTGAAAAGCAGGTTAGGAATGTGACTGCCTTGGAGGGGGTGGGAGCATGTGAAGGATGTGTGTGTGTGTGTGTGTGTGTGAGAGAGAGAGAGAGAGAGAGAGAGAGAGAGATTAGATCAGATCTCNAGAGAGAGAGAGAGAGAGAGAGATTAGATCAGATCTCTCTCTCTCTCTCCCACCAATGTCAGCAAGCCACCATCACTCAAAATTCATATTAGTGGTCCATGGGATTTAAAATTATGAGTTTGGTGGTTCCTGAGGTCCAAAAGATTGGTGACCCCTGCTTTAGTTGACTCACTCTTCTTTGTGACAGCTCCTTAGATATTGGAATACTGCTATATGATTGATTATTGACAATGCATTTAAATTCAAAAGATCTAGTAACATTGTAAAGAAAAGCTTATTTTGATTAAAGTCTACCTATATGAGCCATTTAAGATTTATAGCAGGTGGCAAAATTCTAAATAATTTAGCTGCAACAAATATAGTAGGATGCCTGACTCCTTGTTGACTCTGGATAGCTTACAAATAAAAAAGAAAAGCAACATCTGGCTGTACAAGTGAAAAATCTGTTTGAGCAGAAAAACAGTACACCAAGTCATAAGGTTAACTATACTCTATGTCAAGGGTCTTCAAATTTGACAAGTTTAAGAATTGTGCACTTCAACTCCCAGAATTCCTGAACATGACTAGTGAGGAATTCTGGGAGCTGAAGTCAAGTCCTAAAGCTGTCAAGTTTGAAGACCCCTGCTCTATGTAGAAGTGGTTTAATCAGTTTCAGTTTTTGACTCTCTTGCATTCTCTCTCTCCTACTCAATCAATCAATCAATCATCAATCAATCAATAAACAAACAAACAAACAAACAAATAAATATTAGATCTTGTTAGGCATATAAGTGTGCTAATTTTTTATTATTATTATTTTTAAAACTGCATTATTTGGAAGGTCCCTGACACTGAATACTGGATGCTTCAGGCAATCAATGGAAGATCTTCAAATATTTGCTTTCCATAAGCAAAAAAAAAAAAGGCTTTTCACCATGAGGACTAGAAATTCTTTAGCATGATCTATGAAGTCTTACGATCTATTTATTCCACATCCATAAAACATACGACTTCTTTGGTTTTTGAAACTGAAATGTAGACTTTTTTTGTACCTCTGTATCAAAAATGTATACTTGGGTTCATTTGTCAACCAGCCTTATTGATTTTATGATGTGTATTTTTTTCCTCTTTATTGAAAAAGTGCTCCCAGATTTCAGATTATTTACACAGTGTTGATTATTCTTTGGAGGCAAGCAAACATTTTCACCATTTGTAAAAGACACTGAATGCTGACTTATGAATCTTTTAGATATGTTGTCCATGATGCTGCTGGAAATCATGGCTACTGATTAAATTACACAAGTTTTCCCAGTTAAGGAGTAATACAATTCTTCTGTTGAGATTTCAGACCCAAATACGTTAATGTGAAAAGAAGATTCTACCTGCTCGTTATGCAATTATTATATTTCTTTTTAATTCACTTTTATTGCTAATGGAAGTTTTCATAAAGCCACAATCTGATTATCTTCTATGTTATTTATATGCTGGTTTCACTAATTCAAGACCAATATGTTATAAAATAATCATGTTATAATAGTCAAGGAATATAAACAAACCACAGCTACATTATGAGAAAAATATTTCATGCTTGTAAACTAGGTATCCTATAAATAGGGATTCTTCTAAAGCATAAACTTTGTGATGTTCTTAGATATTCTAAGTCTGAACTATAAATAATTCCTATGAATGCTGCAATAATTAGTGATTATTTTTCCTTTTGAGATGGCAAGTAGATTTTTTTTCAGATTTGAGCTTGCCATATAAATCTATGAAATGAATGAGGAAATTGGCTGGGAATATTATTTTTGCTTCAGTTAAAACAGGGCTGAGTTTTCATTCCTATTTAAATTAGAATCATACCTATTCTCCAGTCTAAACTTTTGATTTACCTAGTTGGAGAGTGTATTTTAATGTAAACACCAATAATGAAGTTTGGAATGAAATGAAAAACTGGTTTGGAAGTATTTTCATTTGCTACGGTATATTTCAATATCAGTACAGTACTCATGATGCATGATCCTTATATCTTCCCCTGTAATCTTACGGCTGTGCATACCAGAGAGCACAAGGAGGGAGTTAAAATCTACAAGTTGGTGAGAACAGTGTAATGATTGAAGTTCTGTTCTTTGGTATGTGCAATGATGTGATCAATCTGTGCAAAGTGGCTGGGGCTCAGCAGATTGTGACCTTTCTGTTGATGCCCATTGTGGTGCAGACTTTTATTAGGATTTTGAATTCTACAACCTGGTTTTAAAGCCATGTTCAACTGAGCTGGCCAAAGCCTCCTGTTGATGCATCTAAACGAAGTATTAGTGGAAGATTCTACCTGTTTTGAAAGGAAGTGGTAGTTCATCCTCTCCATAAAAAACTTTTGTTGGTTCCAGCCTCGTGGACATTTTCATTCCGTGTCCAGCTTTTCCTTTTTAGGAAACATTGCAATGTTGAGAAGATTACTGAGAAGATGGCTTTACAGCTCCATGTGGTCCTGGAGGAAAGTGATTTTCCAGATCCTTTTCCCTTGGGTTTCAAGCTGAGATAGCATTTCTTGTGTTTGTATATGACCTCTAGAACAATGGCCACCAACTGGTGGGCCATGGCCCACTGATGGGCCATGAGAAAATTGTGGTGGGCCGCAGAGAAATCTCACCCCCAGAGCACCCCCCAAAGCAATTAATCCAGGCTGCACTGCCCACATGGCCCACACTGGAACCCTCCCCACCCACTCACTCCTTACCTGACAAACTTGCCTGCTAAATTGCTGTTTTTTCTTTTTCAGACCATCAACTGTTCTGCTGTGCCAAGAGATTTAGATTAGCTAGGAAGCAGGAAATTGTTGCATTTCTTGCTTTTTAGCTAGTCTTTAGATCTTCAGCTCTGCTTATAAGCACAGCCAAACCTTCCTTAGGACTGAAGATTCTATTATTCAGTGCAGACTCAGAGCAAGCAAATTTTATGTGACAGACTCAGGAAATTGATGGCAGATAGATAGATCACTGAATGATTCTGTGAGCAACTCAATCTGCCTCCCTGCTTTGCCTGATTTTGAATAAAAGTTGCTCTTTTTTTAAAATAAAAAATTCAATATTTACATACATGGTGTGTTGTGAGTTAATTTTGTGAGCTTGCTTGCTAGCAAATTTTATGTGACAGACTGAACTAGCCAAAGGCAGATAGATAGATCTCTGAATGAATCTGTGATTCTGCGAGCAACAAAATCTGCCTGCCTGCTTTGCCTGCTTTTGGATAAAAGCTGCTCTTTTTTAATAAAAAAAATCAATATTTATATAAATATTTATAATATTTATATACAAGCCATACCCAGCCAGTCACATGACCACCAAGCCACACCCAGAAATTAGACCATGCCCACAGAACCGGTTAGTGGTCCCTGAGATTTAAAACTATGAATTTGGTGCTCCCTGAGGTCCAAACGGTTGGTGACTCCTGCTCTAGAAGACTTGGGGTAAGAGGGCTATATTTGCCCTGACTCTCCTAGATTTTTCAGATTCTCTCAGTACTATTGATTGAGGTATCTTTCTGGACCCGATTAGCAGGTTGAGAGCAGGGAATACAGTTTTACATTGGTGCTACTACTTTCACCAAGTCTGGTTCCAGTTGTTGTTGTTAGATTGGGGAGAAATATGGCCTCAGGCCTTTGTTTTTATAAGGTGTCCTAAAGCTCAAATCTCCCCCCAACACTAAGTTAAGTTCCTGAATGAAACTACTGAATATAGCAAGGTCATTTGTTGGTACAGGGTTAAGTATCATCATTATGCTATTGATACTAAATTGTCAGTTTCCAGTGCTGGAAGCTATGACATTTTGGATAGAATCCTAGTAAGACTGAGTAACTATGGGTTTACGGCTCTCTTGATCTAGAAAATTTCTATCACTAACTTTATATGGGATTCTTCTTTAAAACTTGTGACTCCTGCTTGAGGAACACATGGAAGCCATGACCTTGTTCACCAATAATGTTCTTTCCTAAATTAGTTCTAGGTTGCATCTCTCCTTGATTAGTTTCCATCCATTATTTCTTGTCCTGCCCTCAGGTGCTTTGGTCAATCCAGGTTGGGATTCAAATTTTTAACAACCAGTTCTATGTGTGTGGCTTAGGTGGTGGGTGTGGCTTGGTGGTCGTGTGACTGGGTAGACATGGCTTGGTGGTCATTTATTGGCTGGGTGTGACCAACTCAATATCACTCACATCAAAGCACGCATCTCCTCACTTGGCCTCTGATGACTGTGGGGATGCTGCAACAGTCATAAGCATGAAAAACGGTCATAAGTCACATTTTTCAGTGCCATTGTAACTTTGAATGGTCACTTCACACAAGCAAAATACCAGCAAAGGAGAGAAAAAAACCTCCAGAGAAGTTCCTGAGACAGGAAGCCTAGTCCTGCCAAGAATGTAATAAAGGTTAAAAGAGATGCAGTTTCTGGAAGCAACACCAGAATGTTTCCTTCCTGCCTTCCTTAAGGCCCTGTCACACTGGCCGATGGATGCAAAATGTTTGTAAAAAGGACACAGCGGACGAGCAAAATGTTCCATACGTTGTTATCCGCTCTCAAAAGTGCCCCGAATTTGCATAAGCAGAGCGGACAACACGGAAAGGAACGGATGGGGGGAGAACGTAGGGCGGATGGAAAGCGGATGCTCCATGGAAGCCTAGAGGATGGAAGCAGATGGGAGCAGATGGCACATCCGCAAGGCTTCCGGGGGAGCACAGCAAAGCGGATGCGGAACGGAAGAGCAGATGCAGAGCGGAAGCCTAGCATTCACTGCGCATGCGGGGAGGATGCATGGCATCAGCCCCGCAGATATAAAAGGAAGCAGCTCGCAAACAGGTCACCATTCAGAGGAAAGACCTGCTTCCAGACACAGCTTGCCAGCCAGCCAGCCAGCCAGCCAGCAACCCAACAACCATGGGGAAGAAAAGGAAGCCTCTGACATCTGCTGCCAGCCCTGGCAAGAGGGACAGGGCCACCCTCCCACCTCCTGGCCTGACTCTGCTTCTGCTGTGGCTTCTGCTGCCCGGACTCGTTCTTCTGGTGCTGGGGCTTCTGCTGATGCTGCTTCTGGAGGTGGTGCTTCTGCTAATGCTGCTTCTGGTGGTGGTGCTTCTGCTGGTGCTTACTTTGCTGATGCTGCTGTCTGGTGGTGGTGCTTCTGCTGATGCTGCTCCTGGTGGTGGTGCTTCTGCTGGTGCTTACTCTGCTGGCACTGCTCCTGGTGCTGGTGCTTCTGCTGGTGCTTACTCTGCTGGCGCTGCTCCTGGTCCTGTGGTGCTCCTGGTCCTGCTAGTGCTCCTGATCCTGCTGGTGCTCCTGGTGCTGCTGGTCCTGCTCCTGTGCTGCTTGGTGCTCCTGGTCCTGCTGGTGCTGCTGGTGCTGCTGCTGCTGGTGGTCCTGCTGTTCCTGCTGGTCCTGCTTTTGCTGCTACTGTTGTTGTTGCTGCTGCTGCTGCTGGTGGTGGTGTGGAGGAGCAGCCCCTACAACCTCGAAGCCCTTCTGATGAGGGGCCCATATGGCCCATGCCAAAGGGAGGAAGAGGCAGACGTGTGAATGGGAGAGGAGGCAAAACACAATCAAAGAGGAACATGAGGAGGAGGTGCCGGAGTGGCTGAGGGAAATGAATTCTTTGGCAGAAGGGACACAGCAGGCTCTATTGAGACACCAAAGGAAGCAGGCTTGCTTGGAGAGAGAAGGCAGAGAGCCTGGGCTACACTTTCGGAGGTGCTCCTCAGCTGGTGGAAGCACATGCCACACCTGGTACGGGAAGCTGCACCTCAAGAAATCTGGCCAGGCGCGGTCAAACTGATGGACGCGAGAGACCTGCGTGATGGCAAGTGCAGCTTCTTGGAGGGTGAGATCCGCCACGAGGAGCAGCCCCTCTCACAACCCTCTCTTCTCAGGCAGCCTGCTGAGAGCCAGTCCTCTTCTGGCAAGAGTCAGCTCCTGTGTCCAGGCAGGTATCTGCGGAGCGTGCCACGAATGGAAACCCCCCGGACAGCTCTACTACCCGTGGCAGAGCACGTGGAGGACCCCCTGACACAGTGGGAGCAAGGAGAGGGCACTTCCACCACAGCCCAAACCCGCATCCACCCCCAGCTCACCTCCACCGAAAGGCAGAGAGGCAGACCGGAGGGTGAGAGCCACACTGTCCTGCTGGAGATCAGGGACACCATCAGGACCAGCGTAGATCTCCTCTCTCAGCTGGTACACACCAACTGCAAGCCCTTCCTCATCTACATCAACCAGACCCTCATGAACATGTCGGAACCCCAGTACCAGGTGGTGAAGGACAGGATCCCAATCTTCTTCACAACCCTCAGACCAAGCTGAACCTGCTCCCACCCAGTCCAGGCCTGCTCCTCCACCCCAGGTGATGTCACTGCCCTTCCAAGGCTTTCCACAGGCCTCCCCTACCAAGGCTACGGCTACCAGGAGGTCCAGCAGCACAGGCAGCCCTTCCCAGTCCAGGCACAGGTACATCGGACGCCACCGGTGCCACTGATACCACTGATGCCACTGATGGCACCCACGCCACTGATGCCACCCAGCCACTGATGCCACCACGCCACGATGCCACCCACGCACGTGCCGGTCATCACCCAGCTGCAGACCAGATAGCCCCACTACACTGCTCCTTCCTCCACCCCACAGCCATACCCGGCCTCAGAACATCTGTCATCGGTATTGGGGCTGACACCCCATGTCATGGAGGAGGGTCTACCAAAATCATGGGCCTGACCCAGCTGTCTGAGAGCTTCCTCAACACACCTCCCCTGTTGTCCTCTCAGGGCCAGGCACCCCAGTGGCGCCTCAGACCAGAACTCAGCAGCAGCCACTTCCACAGCACCTGGACCCTTCACCCCTGAGACGATGGGAATGCCTCAGACTGACTGAGAAGAGTGCCAGAGACTGGGTGGCTACCTGTTGACTTTATTTTTGCTTTGGACACTTGACTTGGGTTATTTTTCTTTACAGCTTTTTATTAATAAAGATTATCTTTGCTTCACACACTTGCTTCATTTATTTTTTTCAATAAAGTCTTGGTGGAAACTTTTAGAAATGAGTTTAAGCCTTTGGATGGTTGTGCGATGGGTACAGGATAGCAGTGGGATGGGCAGGGATACCTGTGGGATGGGTAATAGCCTGTGAATGGCAGGGATAACCTGTGGATGGACAGGGATACCTTTAGATGGGTAATAGCTGTGGGATAGATAAACCTCCAGTGCAAGCATAGTGGACTGTATGGTCCACCCTCCCAGGTGCCACACTCTATGGCACTTTATTATCAATAATAATGTAATCATTCATCCACACAATGTCAACTAAACACAACTCTATATTAAATGCCCTGTTCATTGTAGGCCCACCCAACATACATGGCCCAATCTCATCCGTGTGTGGAGACAGGCTGAAGGAAGCATCCATTAATCATCTATCATCCTGTCTTGCCACTCCACTGCTCCAGCTGGGAGTTGCACCAGTGTCTCAGGAGTTGCAACTGCTTCTTCCTTCACATGAAGCTCTGTTGGGGCCTTGCACATCCTTAGTGTCTATCAGTTTTCGCCTTTGCCTCCATGTCCCCAGGCTCCATGTCCCCATTGCCTTGTTGGAGGTCCACGAGCCTGTTCTGCCAGAGACTGGGTAGCGGGTGCGCATGAGATTGTGCAGGATGCAGCAAGCTTCCACCGATCCTCCTCACGGTCTCTGGCGATGCTGATGTGGTGAGAAGTACTGGAACCTGTTGGCCAGGATGCCAAAGGCGTTCTCCACCACCCGCCTTGCCTGGACAGCCTGTAGTTGAAGATCCTCTCTTCACGGAGTGAGGCATCTGGAGGTGTAGGGCTTCATGAGGTAGGTTCTGAGGGAGAAGGTGTCATCCCCCACGATGAAGTAGGCACACTTGCGTGTCGTTGGGCAGGGGGTCTGGATCTGGGACCATGATGAGGTTGTTCCAGCCCCTCCTTGAGGTGACTGGCGTTGTATACCTGGGCATCTGAACATGACATTGCCTAGAAGCATCGATGTACATGAACTTGGAGTCAGCATCGACCATGGTGAAGAGGATGATGCTGAAGAAGCCTTGTAGTTGAAATAAGTGGACCCCGACTTGGCTGGCGCTTTTGCAGGCCATGTGCTTGCCATCTATGGCTCCAATGCTTGTGGAGCAAGTTCCACTTCTGATACCACTGCTCTGCAACTTTCTTCCAGCCTTCTTCAGTGGAGGGGCACTGGAGAGCTCCTCCAGGTATTCTTCGATGATGACCTGCACCACTTCTCTGACCACAATGCTGATGGTGTTGTGTGCCACCCTCCAGCTGTACTGCATGCTCTGTAGGTGGTCCCTGAGGCCAGGTGACGCAGAGTGAGTGCCACGTTGAGCCCAGGTTCCAGGCTGGCCGGAAGTTGGTGTTTGCCTTGGTCAACCTGGGTGTCAGCCGCTGCACAACTTCGTCAAACATGGCTGGAGGCATCCTCATGAAGTTCTGGAATGCACGAGGTCTTTGTCCTCAGCTCCACCATCAGCTTGTACAGTCCATACTCTGCTCTCTCTCCCGATCCATCTTCGGACCCACTACACTTCTTGGCTGCCTCTTTTCTTCCCATAGAACAGTTGAAAGAGCCTGTAGATGGCTTCGCACTGTTGCAGAACGATGGTGGCTACCAAAAGGACTGTGTTATGATCCATGGTGGACATCAATGGATGCTGTGGAAGAGCGAGAGCCAGATGAAGGCTGCAGAGGTCTGCACCAGCAGGGCTGCTAGGTTCTGAAAGTGAGATGCAGGTGAGTTGCTCCCCCTTTTTATAGGCAATATAGGTTTTCACTATGTGTCCTTTTGCATCCTCTAGGCATCCGCTAGACATCCTTAATATCTGAGATAGGTCCCCTCTGCAAATGTTTTTTCCGTTTTAAATGCTTTCTTTGCTGCTGCATCCGCTTTCATCTTTCTTGTCCGTGCTTACTAATGCTGCACGTGTGTTCCGCATCCGTTTCGCTTCCTCCCTGTGTCCATTACCGCTGGAGCGGATTTGAGTTGCGTGGATGCGCAGCAAGATGCCTAGCGGAATAGTGGACGCGTAACGGATGACGAGCGAGTGAACGGATGTTCCCCGTTGCGTTGCGGATGCAGAACGGACGCGTTGGATACATTTTCCGCTCCAAAAAGTTTTGAGCAGTTCAAAACTTTTTGAGTGGATGAACCTCAGTCGACGGATGCTGGATGGATAGAGAGGCATGAAAAATGAGGCACAGTGAATACCCAGAATGGATACCTCACGCGCCTAACACCAGATAACCAACAGATGGCAAGTGTTTCTCTCCATTTTACATCCTCTTTCCATCCATTGGTGCAGTGTGACATGGGCTTTACAGGATTAGGCCAGTAATTTCTTCTAACAACCGGTTCTCCCAACTGCTTAGAATGTTCTAGCGAATAGGCATGAACTGGAGAATCCCACCCCTGAGTCAATCTATTCTCCAAAACACCTTAGGGCAGGACAAGAGGCAATGGATGGAAACTAATTAAGGAGAGAAAAAACTTAGAAGAACTAAGGAGAAATTTCCTGACAGTGAGAACAATTTATCAGTGGAACGACTTGCCTCCAGAAGTTGTAAATGCTCCAACACTGGAAGTGGTATTTGGTTTCTACCCAAGCAGGGGGTTGAACTGGAAGACCTCAAAAGCCCCTTCCAAGTCTGTTATTCAATTTGTGGTTCTATTTGTGACTTGGGAAATGCTGCTCACAGCTGCTCATGCCTTAGTCCAGGGATGTCAAACTTGCATCATCATGGCATCATCGCATGACATATCAGGACTTTTCTCCCTTTTGCTAAACCGGGTGGGGCCAGGGCGAGCACAAGACATATCCAGCCCAAGCGCCGTGCGTTTGACACCCGTGCCTTAGTCACTTTCTAGTTGGAGTAGTATAAGTGTGCTGTATAAGAGGTTGCCTTTAAAAAGTATTGGAAGCTGTCAATAGGTCCAGAATGCAGCAACTGTAAGTATTTCATAATTTTTATATTGTGGTTTTATCTATATTTTTGTTAGCTTTCTAGAATTATTTCTTAATATGATTAGATTTTATAAATGAACTAATATAACAGATCTTATTGTCAATTTTTCATAGAAAACATTTTTTTCATAGACATGAAAGTTATGGGGAAGTACTAATGTACCTAAATAAACACACACCTAAGAATCAATCTTGGAAATGAAATCTCCACTGAAAGCCATTTGCCTTGTGCAGCCCTTGGCATTAAAAACAATGAAACAAAAAATAATTAATTCATTAAAATAAAAAAATATACCTAGCTGTCTAGTAATGATGCTCCATTTAGATGGATTAGTCATCTGTTGCAAATACCCATTTATCATGACATTTGAGATTGTAAATTCATTACAACTTTTATCACTCATAAACTGGGCAAACTTCCTTTTTTTTGTTTTACTATAGTCTATTTATTTCTAAAAAAATATGTCCTGACTTCTAGGATAAAAAGCACCTAAAACTCACAATATCAATATAATATTTTTCTGTTTCAGGCATCAAAAATGGAGAAGGTAAAATAATGGAAAAAATCATATACGGTATAAAAAGTTTTGTCAGGATAAGAATTTTCCAGATGCAACAGCTTCAGAAAATGGTAGGTTTAAGATCTTTTGTTGTATGAAGAAGAACAGCAATGCTCTTCCACAAAAGTTATGGTCTTTAGTATTCCCAGTAGGGCCACCTATGTGAGCAAAAATATCACACATTCTGAATACAAACACAACAATGCCTTGTGTGGCTCTTTATGATAACCCATCTGGCTTGACTGAATGCTCTTATATTTCTAACTAGGAGCTCCAGATGAAACTTTTCCAGATTTTGCCTCAGGAAACTTTGCTTAGCAACCATTTTTTAAAAAAACAATCCAATTTTCTTTCTTGGCCCTTGTTTGTACGACTTTTTTTTTAATGTCATAAAAGACTGAACATTGTACAGACAGGAAATTGACCCAGTCAGTTAACTTCACCGAAGCCTATTTTAGTTCCGAAGAGATTCAGTTTTATTTGGGGCTAAAGTAAATCACCTTAGTCAATGATGACATGTGACTTGTGGTTTGACTGGCTTAACTAGCTCTTATCTCTGTTGAGATGATATCCTGAAAAGCTCTAAAGAACTTAGCTCTCTCTAGGAACATTGTCTTCCTTCATGGGGAGCATGAAAGAAAATGGGTAATAATGGATAAACAAAATCCCCAGAATATGGGGGAGGGAAAAATATAGATATTTTAGCAGCCCCCTGCTTTCTTTGTGCTGGCTGAGGATATTGTAGAAATGGGTTGTTGATGCACAAAAATGAGGCGAAACCAGAATCTGGGAGTGGAGATGTGTTAGAATTGTGAACTGATGACTCAAAGAAATGAATGTTTTTTTTTTCACCAGACACTAATCTGGATGGAGTATATTTAACAAAACACATTGAAGTGAAAGGATTACAAGAGTTGCAGCAAATGGACCATTTCCCACTAAAGCCAAATTTCAATAGTAGATGAAACAGAAGCTTCTTGTTTGCTAACTATATTCACTCTTGCTGAGTTAAGCTCCTGATGGCTCATTGTCAGGAGATAACAGGTCTATTGTCATTAGCAGCCCCAGCCCATTGGAATGGCCTCCCACTGGAGATTAGGTTTGCTCCCTTATTACTTGCTTAGGAGCAGCTGAAAATAGAGATTTTCCAACATTTAGGGACAGGATGCTGTCTTCACTTTATAAATTGATGGCTGCTGTCTTATCATACCATGTTTGTATTTTTATGATGTTTTAATAATCTCTAATTTGAAACTAACCACAGTTGTTGTAATTATTCTACATTTCCTGTGAACCACTAAGAATCATTCCGGATTGTAGTGAAATATATATACCTTACTACATAAATGATACAATAAATGATATCATAAATTATATTTTGATTATGTTGATCTACTGATCTATTTATAGTTTTCTTGTACTGTGAGAGTTTCTTTAATTGTCTTGGGAGCTGCTGTGAGTCCAGTGGCACAGAAACGTAAATCTGCAAATAGAAGTAGAATGATTGTACCAAAAGAAAGTAAAAGTAGTACCAGTAGTAATAAGGGCCTTGGGAGCAATCCCAAAACATCTGGAGCACCCACAACATTGACAAAATCACTATCAGTCAATTGCAAAAATTAGCTTTATCTGAAACAGCTTGCATTCTGTATTGATAGCAATAGCACTTAGACTTACTAGTATATACTGCTTCACAGCGCTTTACAGCCCTCTCTAAGTGGTTTACAGAATCAGCACATTTCCTCCGACAATCTGGGTCCTCATTTTACCAACCTTGGATGGATGGAAGGCTGAGATTGGGTTGAACACGAGTGTATGGTCAATGATTGTGAACTGAATTCAAAAATTAGGACAGTACAAAGCGGTGGCTTGATAATATAAAGATAACATATAAGGTTCAGATTGGAAAACAAATATATTGAAGAGTGATTGGATAGAGAGGCCAAGAAGACCAGAAAGCTGGAAATGAACATAGTTCTTGCTGAAAAAAAACAAGAAAGTACATGCAATACAGTTGTGGGATTCAAAATTTTTTACTACTGGTTCTGTGGGCATGGCTTGGTGGGTGTGGTGTGGCTTGGTGGGCATGGCATGGTTTGGTGGGCATGGCTTGGTGGGCATGGCAGTGGAAGGATACTGCAAAATTCCATTCCTTCCCCACCCCACTAACCTGCTGTCCAGCTCTGTTCTCCTGTGCAGGGCAAGAAAAGAAGACCCAGTCGATCAGCTGGGAATCGGGAGGCAGAGAATAGATGGAGGCTGGGCCAGTCAGAGGTAGTATTGGCCAGTTCTCCGAATTACTCAAAATTTCTACTACTGGTTCTCCAGAACTGGTCAGAGCCTGCTGAATACCACCTCTGATGCAATGTATCACCTCTGATGCACCTCTCACGTACAGGGAACCTGTGTTATTCAGGTTGTTCTTTGATCACAAAAGATGCTTTGGGTGTTTGGCCTTTCAGTGTATGTCAACAGCATTTGTCTTCTTGACTCAGGGCTTCTGACAGGTTAGGATGTCTATTAAAATAGGGCCCTAATGTTGCAGATACCTGGACCCCATTATCTGTTGCTTCTCTTGGCATATGCAGTAGGAACAAGCCAATGCCCGGCAACTGCCTGTGATATTGGAAAAATGGTACTTGAGTTTTGCATACCAAAAAAGAAATGTCATGTTCACTTCAAAAACCAATCACATTTTCCAAAATCTTGGAATGCTTTCCTTATTGGAGGGAAAAGCATTTTTTAATGCTTCAGCTATGAGCAATATCCAGACAGGATGTCCAGTAATGAATAGGCAGCTTCTTCATCTGTAGCTGTTTACCTAGAGGAAAAAGGTGAAACCTAAAAATGTAAATGTTAAATGTTTTATGTGCTACAGCTTGTTCACCACAAATATATTTTTCTTCCCCACACAATGAACTAAGATACATTTACATAATAATTCTGGTTCTCAGTTAGGTATAACAGCAAACCATAGATTATTATTAAGACAACAATTTTGGCACATATCTGTATTTTTCTTCCACTATACATGAACAAAAAAATAATAATCCAGATGCTGTTGCGAGAAGAGTATCATAATTTTGTCCACAATTTAGTGCCCCAAATTGTACTTTTTTACTTTGGTTTATGATCTTACTGGAATTAATGATCAAATGAGTTGAAGTAAGAGTTGTGATGGCACAATCCATAGTTTGCTGCTTAAGATGCCACAGCAAAACTAGGCTGTTAACTAGATTTAGAAATGTATAGATCACTGGTGGGATACTGTAAAATCTCCAATCAGAGGTGGTATTTGCCGGTTCTCTGAACTACTCAAAATTTCTACTACCGGTTCTCCAGAACTGGTCAGAATCTGCTGAATACCACCTCTGGTATAGATTCAGAGAAATAAAAATACCTACATAAGCTTGCACTTTCTCATCCTCATAACACTAAGTGGATTATCTTTACACATGCATTGAGCTTCCACTTTGTGTGTGGCAGTGTTGGAATAATATCCATTAGACTTATTTCATGACTCCAATTCTTTACTTGGCCCTCTTCTATCTCAGAAGATAAATATACACTTTTCAAACCATCCTATGACTTCCTTACATTTAAATTGGGCTGCTCTTCAGTTTGAATGTTGGGCCTGTGTGAGGCAGCTTTGATTCAACCTTTAATGAGGCTCTTTGTGCCACGACCCCAAGTTGAGTGTTGAAGTACCTTGGCTTTTACAAATTACTTTAAGATGCCTTTGAGTCTTTCCTTAATCTCCTCTGGCTCCTTTAAACCCCCCTAAGAAGTTCCTGCAAATGCCCTGTGATCATAGAAGTCTTTCATGATGCTTCCAATCTTGCAAAGTGCCAGAGAAAATTGCAGAAGAAACAGGATCAGAACAAAGTGAGGGGACCAGAAAGCAATTTTAAAGGGGTACTTTATGTCAACTTTCATTGAAATGTGTACCCCTCAAAGCTTTGCACATTCCTAGGGGACTCCTATTTATAGTGTCATGTCATAATTGCCTTCCTCTTACAAAGTTACATCCTCATGTGTTTCCCATACAGGAGCCTAGGTAGATGCATTTGGTATGAGAATAATGGCACCACATGAATGTAGATATTTGATATTCATTTATGCAGTGAAGGAACTGTGTGGATGGGAAGCACTCTTGCACATCTAGTTCCATGAATAAAGGGATCCTCTATCGTTGAGTGAAAGAAGCAAATCCTCCCATTAATGTATACACTGTGCAAGTTTCTTTGTTTTATGAGTTGGTTGCAGAACTTCATTGTTTGTTTCCCTTTATTCACAAAGCCACTAATTAGAATGTTATATGTAATTATGAGCAAATCATAGCAGCTTTTGAGATTCACACACAATACTGGACTAGACAGTCAGTTTGGGATGGATGGGAACACAATGAAATTTGCAGTAGTCCAGCTAACTTCCAGACATTCTCTAAAGTGACTGCTTGTGTTTTAATTATTCCATAGGTTTGCTAGATATAGTCTTTATTAACAGAGTTACATATGGCTTAGTTCAGAACTAATGTTGTCCTGGTTTGGAAATTTCTCAGATATTAATTTCTTTAATTTTGGCTTTACAACTTTATTCTGAGTGTGCATGAGAATTTCTTTTGAATTTCTTCTGGTGGGCTTTTGGAACTTATTTTATTGCCAGAAGTGAAGGATGGTGCTACTATTATATGCTTTCCCATATCTCTCCACAGGTCTAAAGATTCCTTGTCTGTCCCATGGGAGGTGTTTTCCCCCAAAATGTCTCCCTTCAGGATTTAGTTAAAGCATTGCCCTAGTTATCTGCAGTTCACAGGCTTCCCGCACTCCTGATCAGCATATAACAAAATACAGTAACAATGAGAACACCACATTTCATAGGTGAGAATATTCCCAACAGTCTTGTTTCCTGTAAAACAGATGATTTTGTTCATCAAATTGCGAACGAAACAAAAAGCAACATTTATCCACAGGCCCAAGTAGAATGATTTCTTGGTTAGTCAAAGGTCTTAGTATTTCTTGTTGACAGGTTCAATAGACATCATCCCTCTCAAGTAAACCAGATAGGAACCATGATCAGATGACCTAATGCTACTTTATTGTACGGCTACATTAACAGAACCTTGCAAGTCTGAAAGTAAAAATTTCCCACCATCCCTTTTTACAGTCGAGTAAGTAGAGTACCAAGTAGATCACCAAGTAATCTATTCCTAATATATGGGCCTTTTTATTTTGATGTTCTCTACTGGTGGGAAGATTTCATGGAACTCCTTATTTGCAGTATCTTTGCTCTTATGGATCCAGGGAGGTGGAAACTCTCGCTCATAATCTTATACTTTTTTTGGTGCCCCAAGATGTACACTGATCACTCAAATCATTTCCAAATATGATGGCCACATTGATACATTTTATGTCTAACCTCCATTCATGTATCAGGTAGCCAAAGTTCTTCACCAAGTTATACAATTGTATGACACTTTAATTATTGCCTTATTTGTTTTACCTTTCCAAATAATGATATTTTTTAAAATGTAAAAGCTGATAAAATAGCATAATAAAGATATTTGATTTGACTATTAAGCAACTATGGGTTCCTTCCTGTCTTATCTGATCATTCCCTAGGTAGGACCTCTTCCTCTCTTCCCTCAAGGTCATTCACACATACCACTACACTAGGTATGAAAGACTCCTGTTGGAGGGCACCTATCAGTGTCAACCAGAGTTAGATCAAGGATCTGAATCAATAGAAAGCGGCTTCCTGTGTTTCTCTGATTTATAAGTAAGCTCTATTGAGATCTGAATATCTTATAATAATTATAACTGTACATATGTTTATGATCTTTATTACTTATGATAAGAACATGGTTTCTAAATTCCATTTCTATTTGTATTCGGCTCAGACTTCTATGTTATTAGGCACTGTGATCTTTTGTAGCGAGCACACGAACACATATGATTTATGAATTGTACATTAATGCTCAGCCACTCTCTCCCTCTGCTCCCATGGATGGAAATTAAAATATTTTCCAAAGTCTGCCTATGTCCACTTAGATGGAGCATTACTATAACTGCTCAGCAGAGGCCTCCAAAGAACTCAGCGTGGCTCCTTGGATTAGTGATGAGATTCATTGTCTTTTGTGTGGATAAAATGTGAGCTCCAGCTGGAATGACTGAAAGCTTCTGGTCTGCAGGTGTTCTGTGGGCTGCCTAAAATTAGTTTCATGGTCTTACCTCCAGTGGGGAGGCTTCCATCTCAGCAAAGCCATTAGCACCACATGGCAGCACAAAGTGGCACCCAGGTTATCTGACGTCAGTCAAAGAGGCCAAAGACTATAAGGCAATGATGAACATCTGTAGATCTCAGATGAAGAGTTCCAAGACCCTTTCTTTCCCTCTGCATGAACTATGGCTATGCTGTGACATGGCACATTGGCACCTCTAATTCTTTTTAATGCTTTAAATTCAGAAAGGAAAAAGGGAGATGAGAATAATGAAAAAATCAGGTGGGTTTTTTTTTTGAAAAGTCAGCTTGCAATTATTAGGTTTATACTTTTTTGGTCTCTATGTTATTTTTCTTTATTTTTCTTGTTTTATGTGTATTATTAATGCAATATTACTAATGTGAGCATTCATTTGCAGACTAATTGGTTGGCTCTGCCTTTTTCTCTTCTTTTCAAAGGGAAATATAATTGTTTAACATTTTCTAATTTTGTTTTCCTTTTCTTCACTGTTCATTTATGGGCATATTATTATTGCAGGGAATATAATTTTATGCGATTCCCCATCCTAAACAATCTGTCCAATTTTCACTTCACTTACACTTTTGGACATATGTATTCAGTGTGAGAGTGTAATGGAGGAGAATGTAAAGAGTTACCACTTGGATTCCCATAATCTGTCCTTAAAATGGAGATATCCTTTGACACATACTGTACATGAGTTGATAAGGTGTTCAAGTCTCAATATTGTCAGTGCTGCTCTTGGCAGTTTTGGGACTTACCATTTCTGGGGAGCTAGAGAGCCAGTTTGGTCCAGTGGTTAAGGCACCAAGCTGGAAAGTAAGAGACAGCAAATTCCAGTCCCACCTTAGCCATGAAAGTCAGCTGGATGATTTTGGGTCAGTCATTCACTCTCAGTGTAGCCCAGCTCACACGGTTGTTATTGGAGAAAACTGGTGGGGGAAGGTATGCTGGAAATAGTTGCTGCCTCCAGTTGTTTGTAAACAATATTAAAGATGGGATACAAATACAAAAAAATAACAAGAAAATAATAAGTACTGTAAAGTAACTAGGACAACATCAGGGGTATGGTTTGGGTGATACATTTTGTAGGATTCCTTTGAATTATGTTATTTAGCATATGGCATGTCATACATGGACTAACAATATATATTAATATTTCAATTAATAAACACTGGTTGGGACTGATTGGGGTAAATTTTAGGAGTGATACCAAAATATTATTTTATCATATTTTATCTATATTGTAATTTATTGTATTTTATTCCAATTTCATTTTAAATCATATTTTATTCCAATTTCATTTTAAATCGTATTTATCCAATTCCATTTTAAATTGCTTTTATCAAATTTTAGTAATAATTTGTTTCTGGAACTCTGCATTTTAATATGGTCCAAGGGCTAATCAATCAATCAATCAATCAATCAATCAATAATTAGTAAAACACAA
Organism: Laticauda laticaudata; assembly: GCA_004320025.1. Classification (NCBI taxonomy): domain Eukaryota; kingdom Metazoa; phylum Chordata; class Lepidosauria; order Squamata; family Elapidae; genus Laticauda; species Laticauda laticaudata. Next base: position 5,897 of record BHFT01015156.1, on the reverse strand, counting down.
TAAAATATAAATGTTAAAAAGATCTATGTTCAAATACCAATGTCTAGTCCATCTAACCATTGAAGTGCAGCATCATTTATATTAAAAATAATCATACACTGGACTGGCATATGCCCTTAGCCTGCAGATGTCATCTATAGTTTGATGTTGGATCATATAGTCCCACTGAGGGGTGGATATTATGTCCCATTTATACAGAGTCCCAGCAGATGTTGTGTGAGGTGCAAATGCTATTTAGGATTGTTCATTGTTGCCGTAGTAGTTCAAAGCCTGGCATTTTTGTCTTCCTATGTCTTTGTGTTCAGCAACCCATTTGGCTTTCCATTGGAAATTGATATTAAAGTTATTGGTCAGATGTTGTGCAAGTGCCAGGGAGGCTTCCTGGATTTGGGTCTTTTGGCTGATAAATGAGGAAGATTGGCACGTATCGGTAAGAGTTGCTCATAATTTTTCCATATACTCTTACTAGTGTATCTTGCCTTCGTAAAGCTGGAGATGCTGTATGGTTCAGAACAGGAAGCTAGCAGTTTGTAGTGGTTTTAGTACAGCCACTTATAATCCTCATGGTGGCATTGAATCTGGCATCTAACTTACTAGCATGGCAGCTGTTAAGTTATAGAGGGGCAGTAGACCACCCTCGTGCTTCAGGGTGGCAGCTGAAGCTCCCCATTTAGTTCCATATAATTTCTGGAGTATGTTGTTCCTCGTATTGATTTTTGTTGCCATATTCTCTATGTGTATATTGTGAGAGTCTGGTCCAAAGTTACTCCAAGGTACTTTGGAGTGGGGATCATAGGGGAGTAAGTTGTTGTTTAAGTAGACCTTAAGAGCTTTGTATGCTACTTTGTTGCTAAGGTGGAACCACATAGTTACTGTTTTGAAAATAGGCCTTTGAACTATAAAATGTCTATTTTCAGGGCTTGCACCACAGTTTGGAACAGTTTCCCCACTTCAGTGACAACTTCAGCTTTCATATGAGAGGATGCTTTGAGGACCACCGAAAAATGTCACTTCAGGATTGTACGTGGCCCTGGGACGGTGTATGGCGCAGTTTTCTTGTCTTTGTCTTAGGACACAAGAGTGACATTTTTGTCAGAGAGTGATCCTGATGAGTTCCACATTTTGTGGCTTACTGTTGTGCCATCAGTTAAACTTGCAGCTAAATACTGCTAATGTCTAGGAAATGGCTTTCTGGCTAATGTCCAGACACTCATTCAATTTACCACCCTGTTTGATTTGGATGCGATTCAACCCTCCCCATCTTTCCTGAGCAATTTGGATTGGCTTCCTTCCCTGCTGCTCACAGAGCACCATTTCAGTTGGGCCAGGGCATTTAGAAACAGCCTGCTGGGTGTGGCAGAAATCACAAAAACCAGTCTCTTCATCAGTATAAATGGAAATAGATTTATTAGAGGGCTAACTGCTTTCAAACCTTCTGTATGGTTTGATTCACAAAATTACTTGGATTGATTTCTTTTATCTATCCAGGAGAGACTTGGAGACTGGATAAATTTTGCTTGTTTTGTACAGAAAGTGAATAGAAGTGGTTGTTTCTAAAGCTGAGGTAAAAAAAAAAAAACAACCTCCACTGATGAAGATTAGAAGCCAGGATGGTTTTCAGATTCAAGCATTTTCTCTATTGAAAAACTGGCAGGACTCTGCTATATTCAAGACACATATGAAATTGCTTCAGAGCGCATTTCTATTTGAGAAACTAACAACATTAGTTGTTAGTAATATTAGTAATATTTGAAGCCCATATATTCAATCTATGTCCCGAGCATGCCTCTTCCAATCTGCTACCCTTGAGATGTTGTGATCTAGATGTTTCAAGCATTAGCCCTGCTAGTTGGAGGTGACTGGCTTGACAGCCCTGTATCTTCTTTTACTCTTCTTCAGGGAAGACAATTTTGTGGTCTTAGAAACCATTTTTTGATTTCCATGGTTCTGGTGGGGAAAAAAATCACTTTATCTTATAACAGGAATAGAATATTTAGAATATAAAAAGAAATTGAAATGTATTCTTCCTTATTACTTTGAATCTCAGGGTTGTTTCCCCTCCCCGCTACCTATCTTACAGAACAATGATATAACATATAAAAGTGAACAAGGACCCCTCTGGTTTTTCAGTGGCGCTTCACGGACCACTCTCTGAAATGTGAGCAAGTCCAAGGCTATTAATATTAACCTCATTTATTCAATAATTTTTGGAAAAGATCTGGGATCACACCCAAAGCTTTGGAGTAAATTGCATGAGGCTTATATTGTGCCTTCCTGAATGATGTTTCAGACATTAAATGCTTGTTTGTTAACATTTGGTTTTTAATTATTTGATTAAATTTTTCCCCCTGGAATGTTTAAGCCCCACCCCCCCTTTTAAAAGCTTGTCGTGTCTATTCCCTTCTTCTCCTAATGGTAACTGATGCTCTGTGTGTCTTTTTAAGTGAGAGAATAAGAGAAAGAATGATCAGTAGTTCCATTAAGGCTGGAATTTGGGGTTTAGGTCCAAGACCTTGAATCTTGAAGGGTCTCCAGATGCCAAGCCTCAGTTTCTGGGCCAAAACCAAAAGCATAACTTATTTCTTATTTGCTGTCAGAGAATAACCAGCTGAATATTTACTGTATGCTTGTTTTCTTATATGACTTTAAAAATCCATGGATCCCGATCAGCAACAAAATGCTATTTAATCACAATAAACAGCTGCTGTTCAAAGTGAGCCCAGTTCCATAAAACCATTAAGCATAAGACATAATAAACTAGCTGCATCATCCTTATGTCTATATAAGGTAGATAGGAAGGAAGGAAGGAGCAAAATCAGGGAATTTCCTGAAAATTACTTGGATCCCAAGTACAGTTGATACTTGCAAAGGTGTGCATATTTCATATGTGAAGCTGTAGTAGAATATTCAACAATGCAAAGAACTCTCTGGCTATGGAGGACAACAGAATCCAGAAGATTACTTTTTATTTTGGCAGAATATGATGCATGATAAATTAAGTATTTATCTCGTTTATAATATTTTATGGTCCCTTCCTTTCAGTCCTCACTCCTGCCCCCATGTTTCATAGACATCCATTTAATTCAAGACACATTTTGCCATTGGTTTCAAAGGGAGGTGAATTGCATCCATCACAATGAAAGGAAAGGAAAGAAAACTAGAACTTTCATAGAGTTCTAGCATTTCTGTGGGCAACCCTTGCAATTTTTATAATCCCATTTCTTTTCCAAATGTTTGGGTCCCACCTTGGAAAATTATTTATTTAACATATTTGTATGGCCACCCATCTCAAAATCAGAGCTCAAAACCAGTGTATGAAAAACAACATCACACAGAGAAAAACAAAAACAAACCACAAACAACCTAACAAGAACAAAAACAACAAAAATAAATAAAAATAAATACAACCCAGAGTTCTATTAAGAAACAAGCTCAGTGGCACATCAAAATGTGAGAAAGTTCTTGGCCAGATTGCTTATGGTAGTCATTGCAATTATTTCAACTTCTTATAGTGGCCCCATAGCTGGAAATCTCTACAGACCTTCCTTTCCACACCATTGTGTTTGGATAAAAGAGAAAGAAGAACTATGTTGTCTAACCCGGTTTTTCTCTATTATCCTCCGTTTAGCCTTATGCCCACCACCGTTCATTTGTTGAAAAACTAGCTAAGGATTTTGCTATCAGTGTGATCCTTGGCTCAGGGACTGTGAGAATGGCCCTGCCTAATCTCTTTTTATGATTACAGACACCCAGAAGGGAATGCCAATGGGATTATAATCACACTGACTTCATGGTATCTGAAACATCTGACTTTCATGAATACAGACCCTCAGCCTTTCCAGATCTTATGAGAAGGATTCCCAAACACCTGATACATTTTTTGAGCTTAATTCTGTCTATATGGAGTGGGTGGGTCTCCCTTTACTTGGGCCAACTCGCCAACCCAAGTTGGTCCTCTTCTCCTGTTCCAGAGGTTCTTCTGCTGCAAGAATCACTGCTATTTATATGTAGCATATGTCCTTGCATTTTCAGTTCTGCCAAGGAACTACGCCAGTAGGGTCTTGGTGCTCTCTGAGGTTGCTGATTTCCTTACAGACATTTCATTACCACACTAATTAACATCATCAGTGCTGGTGTGTCTCTTCTATTGGTAACTATGTCAATCTCTCTGATTAAAACTTTTCTCTTCTAGTTGGACATAAGGCGGGATTTTTTTTGAGTCAGTTGGAAAGGAATCTATGTTTACATTGGAAAAAACTTGTGAAGCTGTCAAAAAAATATTTGGGTTGCTTCGGGGAGCTGGGGAAGTGGATTTCTGTCCTTAAATTGAATTTTCTTTAGTCAAATATTGTGTGATTTCCACTGAAAAAGGGGGAAAGGAGTTAAAAGTCTGTGATTAAAGGGAACAGCCAAAAAGAAAAATAGTCTGAAAAAGAAGCATAATAGTAAGGAGAAGCAGAAAAGAAAATTACAGAAGGGAAAATTAGAGATAGAAGGGTATGTGCTCAGATTAGTCTTACCTCCCGCCTACCAGCCATTTGGAAACCTGCCCTCATTAACAAATGAGTACCTAACATGAACAATGACACCAGACCCACACCCACGAGTGCCACACAAGATGCTACCACCACACTTCCACGTAGAAAAAAGACTCACACCCACACAGAAGATGAGACATGACCACGAATCAGAAGCCGTACCGCAGCTGCACCACTACCTGCTTCAAACCCCTCTGACCCATACAAGAAGCGAANCACAGCTCACCAGCTCAAATCCCCCAGCAACTAAGACTAACCTGAGCACAACCAAACCCCCACCTGAACAGAACACATCCCCACCCAATCAGAACACAGCCAAGTCCCTACCCAATCAAGTCACACCCCCACTAGCAGTTAAAAGGAAGAAGCAGCTGCAAGCTCACATTACTCCAAGGAACACAAGCCGAAGACACAAGCCTGAAGATGACGAATAAGATTTCGTCGAAACGTCGCCAGAATACTTCCAATTTTATGTGGGAGAAAACCCGAATAACCAAAGATCCACATACAAATACCTGCGAAAACCTCAGAAAACACACACACACACATATATATACACAATTCATAATATATATTTTGGATAATTTTTTTGCAACACAATTACAGGCCGAAACATTTTAAACTTTCTTACATGTAGAACTGACTGAAAATTAGAATTTACTGCTGGTTAACATGAAGGAGGTCAATATTTAATTTGTGATCTATACTTGGCCTATATATTTTAGAAAGGCGTATTAAACTACATTAAAAATGATCTTTAGTCTTTGCTTTTATATAGCTGATGTGACCACTGGGACTGACATTATCAATTTCATCAGCAGGGCTCCAACAGTCTACACGAAACAACCTTTGACAGTATATAAATAAAGAGAAATGAACACCATTAGCAGGCTTAAGATAATACTAAGAAAAGTAAAAGGACTAAATATTCCAGTCTTCTTTTGGACATATTTTTATTGAAAACATAGCTTTGCATAGTTTTCATGGACTATTTGCAAACCAGAGAGATAAAGACTCTGCAAGTTGTGATTATTGGGCAGAAATGTGTCATCATATTTGTATATAATATCTTGCATGCATGGGTGATTTCCTGTAAAGTGCAAAAAAGGAATTGGAGACAATACCTAGTACTGAAATCCCTTTCAACTTCCAGTCTTTTACTGCCATCTCAAACCTCAGAAAAGACAATCTAGTTTTTCCTCCTACAGTTCAATCCCTGGCTTAGTGAATCAGCTGATCTCTCAATGTTAGGAAAATTAGTAACTCTTGAACTTTTCAGAAGACAACTACAACCAAAAATAACCACCAAACCACAGCCACAAACAATTACTATCCCTTCAAATAATTCCACAAATAATA
>BHFT01015155.1:29855-49782 GCA_004320025.1 Laticauda laticaudata | reverse complement strand
CCGCTTCGCTGTGCTCCCCCGGAAGCCCTGCGGATGTGTCATCCGCTCCCATCCGCTTCCATCCGCTAGGCTTCCGTGGAGCATCCGTTTTACATCCTGGCTACGTCCTCCCCCCATCCCTTCCTTTCCGTTGTTATCCGCTCTGCTTATGCAAATTTGGGGCACTTTTGAGAGCGGATAACAACGGATGGATGGAACATTTTCTCCTCCCTTTTTTTTTTACATATGTTTTGCATCCGTCGGCCTATGTGACAGGCCCTTTCAAGCCTCCAATACAGGAGCACAATGTTGCCAGCCAATCAAGACACAAAAAAGCCACAAAACAGACAGAAGATATTTTGAAACACCAATCAAGCAGAACAGAGCAAACTCCAAGAGCAAAAAAACCCACAGAGCAAGACTCCCAACCAATCAGGGTGAAGAAAAGAACCATTCTGGCACAGCAATAGGCCAGTCCCAAATTTAAAACTGAAACAACACGCACGCACGCACGCACGCACGTTTGTTCGCCGGGGACTTTTTTCTCCTATAAAATCACCCTTATGGGTTAAAGTCACAGAGCGTCGTTTCCTAGAGGGGCGACAGCACTTGAGCGGAACCGGCGGAATGGAAAGAAGGTGGCGGCTTCCGCCTCTTCCGGCTTTTCCCCGGGGGCGGGGGGCGTGCCCAAGCTGCCTGGCGGGGAGGAAGGTGAGCGGAGCCTCCTTCGCCTTTGCACAAAGGGAAAGATGGAGCCCGCGCGAGGGGAAGAGAGCGCGCGCGAGAAGGCGGAGGGGAAAAGCGGCTGGGAAGGCCAAGCCGGGGCTGGCGGGGGGAGGCCTGCGTGGGTTCAGGAAGTGTGAGGCAGAGCCTCAGACCGAGCCAAGGGAGGTGATGGGAGTTGTAGTCCCCCCCGAGGCTGGGAGGCTTCACCCGACGTGGCTGAGTGCATTGCAGCTGGGAAGCGCGGCGAGGGATGTGTGCCTGACGCTCTGGGGGAAGGTGACCGGGGCAAAGAGGATCATGGGAACGCTTCGCCTGGTTGGGAAGCATCCCGGAGAGGTTGGTTTGAACCCACGATCTTCCCCCAATAAACTATGAAAAACAGCTTTTTCCCAAAAGGGTAAGGAACTTGGGACAGCTGAGAGGAGCTGGGTTCACAATAGAATAAGAAAGAAATAGAATTAGAATTAGGGTAGAGGAGAGTAGGGTAGAGTATTAGGGTAGAGTAGGATAGAGTATTAGGGTACATTAGAAGAGTATTAGGGTAGGATAGCATATTAAGGGTGAGTTGAGTATTAGCCTAGGATAGAGTATTAGGGTACATTAGAAGAGTATTAGGGTAGGATAGTATATTAAGGGTGAGTTGAAGAGTATTAGGGTAGGATAGAGTATTAGGGCACAGTAGAAGAGTGTTAGGCTAGGATAGAATATTAGGGTTGAGCTGAGAAGAGTATTAGGGGAGGATAGAATATTAGGGTTGAGTTGAAGAGTATTAGTGTAGGATAGAGTATTAGGGTAGAATAGAGTATTAGGGTAGAATAGAAGAGGAGCGTATTAGGGTAGGATCAAGTATTAGGGTAGAGTAGAAGAGTAGAGTATTAGGGTAGGGTAGAATAGAGTAATAAGAGTAGAGGTAGGAGAAGTGCGAATAGAGTAGCAGTAGAATAGAAGATTGGAAGGGACCTTGGAAGTCTTCTAGTCCAACCCCCTGCCTAGGCAGGAAGCCCTACACCATTTCAGACAAATGATTGTCCAATCTCTGCTAAAAAGCTTCCAGTGTTGGAGCATTCACAACTTCTGGAGGCACATTGTCCCACTGATTAATTCTTCTAACTGTCAGGAAATCTCTCCTTAGTTCTAGATTGCTTCTCTCCTTAATTAGTTTTCACTCATGGCTTCTTGTCCTGCCTTCGGGTGCGTTGGATAATAGCTTGACTCCCTCTTTTTTGTGGCAGCCCCTGAGATAGTGGATCACTGATGTCATGTCACTCCCTAGTCCTCCTTTTCATTAAACTAGACATACCCAATTCCATCAACTTTTCATAGCTCACCGTAATATCCTTGGTATGTTTTGCTGTAAATTACTCTGTGTTTGTGGTTGGGTCTACATCAGCCTTGTGAAGTAGTCCAGATAAGAAGCACACCCAGATGACTTAATACTACTTTACAGGTAGTCCTCGACTTACAACAGTTTGTTTAGTGACCAAATTTACAATGGCAGTGAAAAAAGTGATTATGACCATTTTGCACACACGACAGTGCAGCATCCCCATAGTCATGTGATCAAAATTCAGATGCTTGGCAACTAATTCATATTTATGATAGTTGCAGTATCCCAGCGTCCTTCTGACAAGCAAAGTCAGATTCACTAAACAACTGTGTTATTAACTTCACAAGTGCCATGATTCACTTAACAACTATGGCAAGAAAAGGTCGTAAAATGGGGCAAAATTCATTGAACAAATGTCTCAGAAATGTTGGACTCCGTTGTGATTGTAAGTTGAGGATTATCTGTATTGCAAAGCTAAATTAACAGATTCTTGCAAGACTGAAAGTATTTCTCTCCTCAGTTTTTACTCTCTGTAAAACAAATCATTCCCATGTGTTCCCTCATTTGGAGCCTGAGCTGCCTTTTTTGAGAACATTGCCAGGGCAGTGGGTATTTCTCCTATTCTTCCAGGACCATTCCCACATATCATAATAAATAAAACTATAAAAAAGATGTTGAGACTCTACAAAAAGTACAGAGAAGAGAAACCAGGATGATTAGGGGACCGGAGGCTAAAACATATGATGAACAGTTACAGGACCTGGGCATGGCTAGTCTAGTGAAGAGAAGGACCAGGGGAGACAGGATAGTGGTCTTCCAAGATTTGAGGGACTGCCACAGAGAGGAGGAAAGGGTCAAGCTATTTCCCAAAGCACCTGTAGGCCAGACAAGGAATAATGGATGGAAACTGAACAAGGAGAGATTTAACCTGGAAATAAGGAGAAACTTTCTGACAGTGAGAACAATCAACCAATGGAACAGAAGTTGCCCTCAGAAGTTGTGGGAGCTCCATCAGTTGAGACTTTCAAGAAGGAGGTTGGACTCCCATCTGTCAGAAATGGTGTAGGGTCTCCTGCTTGGGCAGGGGGTTGGACTAGATGACCTACAAGGTCCCTTCCAACTCTGATTATTTGTTATCTGTTATTTCATTACAGTCCATGTCTTTACATATTGTGAATCAAATCATTACTGATTCATTCCATTCATTGTCATATTATGTTTATCCCTCCCTCTTAAAATATTTGTTTTATGTGTATGTTTTCAATGGCAAACATACCTGATCCTTCTGCTTCCTTGTTTTCACACCACAGCCTGCAAGGTGGATTAAGCTGAGAAAGAATGGCATGCCTGAGGTGGGACTAGTATTCACGGTCTCCTGGTTTTCTGGCCTCAACCACTGCGCCAAACTGGTCCTATATCTCCATTAAACTATCCTGTCTCTTGGAGCGTGAATCTAGCCCTGTCTTCAAAAATTCAATAGCCTGGAAGAGAAGAGTTTTGAGGGAGATGGGCGGTTCAAAAATGTGAAAAACAAATGAAATATAGGATGTTGGTATTGCTCGATATTTAAGCCATGATTGCTCATTTCAGAAACATTGAACCCAAGAGAGAGAGAGAAAATGGGAACCCAGTTGAAAGAGTCTCATGTAGCTTCTCTTAACCTGCTATCTTCAGATATTTGGAGAAAGAACCCCAACTTCCAGAATTCCCAGACAATATGGTGGATGAAATAAGGCTCTGCTTCCACCAATTTCAGCTAACCATCCCTCTTGCAATTTGTAGGATTATAACTCCCATTTTTCCAACAGTACCATTATTCCTGCTTTTGGCAACCTTTTGGTGAGGTGGATGGACATTGTTGCCAGCAAAGTTGGGGGCAGTTTGGGGTGATACTTCTCTCATTTTGCCTCTCGTTGATTAGAAATTTTGCCTCTCGATTAGGAAGCCATGTGTGGAATACAGTCTTCCCAAAGAAGATGAGAACAGGCTGGATAAAAAACTGGTGACCTCTTCCCAAAGAATTTCATGAAGATGTTCTGATGTCCAGGATGAGTCAAAAGGAAGATCTGCAGAAGTTGCAGGCCAGCACCCTTCTTTTTGACCCAGATAGCATTAAAAAGGAAGAGGAAACCATCACTTTTGACCAGACACAAGACAATGAAGGTGAGATAAATTCCATAGTTGATCTTAAGTTAGAGAAGCAAGCAGTGGTTTTTACATTTTCTGTCTTTCTGTTTATTCATTTAATTTGTACGGCCATCCATTTCAAATTCATGACTCTGGGTGGCCTTATATTTTTGGAAAGGTTTTGTTGAATAGTAATAAAAATAACAACCACAACATCATGATGCAGCAAAGTGATTAGATGAATAGATCAAGGAAATGCAGAGAAGTGCAACTAGGATGATTAAAGGCCTGGAAACTAAAACATATGAACAACAGTTGCAGGAACTGGGCATGGCCAGTCTAGTGAAGAGAAGAACCAGGGGAGACATGATAACAGTGTTCCAATATTTTAGGAGCTGCCACAAAGAAGAGGGAGTCAAGCTATTCTCCAAAGCACCAGAGGGCAGGACAAAAAGCAATGGATGGAAACTAATCAAGGAGAGAAGCAACCTAGAACTAAGGAGAAATTTCCTGACTGTTAGAAGAATTAAACAATCGAACAGCTTGCATCCAGAAATTCTGGGAATCTCGGTGCTTCCTCACTGGAGTTTTTTAAGAAGACACTGGACAGCCACAGTCTGAAATGGTATAGGGCCATGATGATGAACCTATGGCATGCGTGCCACAGGTAGCACAGAGAGTCATTTGTGCTGGCATGCAAGCTGCAGGCAAACTTACCTCAATGTGCATGCACACTCCTCACAGCTGATTTTGGCTGGTTTGAGGCCTTTTTCAGCCTCCCAGAGGCTTTAGGAAGGCTTCTGCAGGCTTTTCAGGCCGAAAACTAGGCCCATTTCATCATTTTCTGTTTTTCCAGAAATACTGGAAGTGACGAAACAGGCCTAGTTTTCGGCCTGAAAAGCCTGTAGAAGCCTTCTTAAAGCCTCTGGGAGGCCGAAAAAGGCCTCAAACTGGCTGAAAATCAGCTGTGAGGCGCACTGCAGGTAAGGGGGAAGTGGGGGTGGGTGGGAATTGCACACGCATGCGTAGTGGGGGCTGCACATTGCCTTCTGGGTGCTGGCATGCAAGCATGCACACATTTTTTGGCACAGGAGCCCAAAAAGGTTAGCCCCCAGTCGTATAGGGTTTCCTGCTTGAACAGGGAGTTGGATTAGAAGACCTTCAAGGTTCCTTCCAGCTGTATTATGAATGAATATTGCAGATAGGGTATACTGAGATATCCGTAATGCATTTGATGAAGTTGACCATAACCATTTCTTTGACAAAATGGAAACATTTGGGATAGTGAATCTCACTGCCAGAGGCCTTTGCAGCTGGCTGAGCAACCACATCCATTGTTTGGTTCTTCGTAATGCTAAGACATCTATGTCAATGTAGGTATGGGATACAGGTAGACCTCGACATAAAACCACAATTGCTAAGCAAGGCACCATTGTTAAGTGAATCACACCATCGTTAACCAAATGCATTGACTTTGCTTGTTGGAAGCCAGCTGGGAAGGTTACAAATGACAATCACACGGTCCCAGGACAGGACAACAGTCATAAATACCCACCAGGTGCCAAGGGCCCGAGTTTTGATCATGTGACCATGGGGATGCTGCAGTGGTTGTAAGAGTGAAAAAAGATCATAAGTCATTCCAGTCCCAATTGCAATTATAAGTTGAGGACTACCTGTATTTTTTTTAAAATTGTTTTTTAAATCTCTGCTTATTCTTTCAGACAAACGTTATGTGTCTGAGATAAAAAATGAGGACTGTCAGTGGAAATCTGAGGAAGAGGAAGCGCGCAAAGGAGCAGCCGAAGAGAATGTTGTGCACAGAGAACCCGGGAAAGGTGCCCAAGAACTGTGGAGGCATCGTGGGAACTCTCTGGAAAGAAAGATTGCAGCGAACTGCATTTCCTCCTGGGGAAATGAAATCCCCAGCCAGGAGGGACTCCGCAAACGCAAACAGGACAAGAGTCTGCTCTGCGGCGCAGTTCAAGTCGAGCAGGCCGTGTACCAGTGCTTGTACTGTAAGAAGTCCTTCAACGCTCACTTTAAATTGATTAGACACCACCGGATCCACACGGGGGAGAAACCGTACAAGTGTTTGGATTGCGGCAAGAACTTTGACCAAAAGGGCAACCTGATTGCCCACGCGAGAATCCACACAGGGGAAAAACCGTTCACGTGCCCCGATTGTGGGAAAAACTTCAGCCACAAAGGAAGCCTAGTTTTGCACGTCAGAACCCACACGGGAGAGAAACCATACAAATGCCTGGATTGTGGGAAAAGATTCAGCCGTTCTGGGTCCCTGAAAGAACACGAGAAAACCCACACGGGTGAGAGACCGTACACTTGCTTGGATTGCGGGAGGAGTTTCCGAAAGAACTCTGAGCTAGCCACCCATTACAGGTTTCACACGGGCGAGAAGCCGTATAAATGTTCAGGCTGTGAGAAATCCTTCAGCACCAGCTCTAACCTTATTGCCCATCAAAGAACACACACGGGAGAGAAACCGTATAGATGTTGTGACTGTGGGAAAGGGTTCAGCCAGGCCGGAAACCTGAAAGAACACGAGAGGACTCACACCGGAGAGAAGCCGTATAAATGTCCAGACTGTGGCAAAAGCTTCCGGCAAATGTCGTACTTTATGAAGCATCACCAGACTCACCTTCCAGAAGGGAAAATGCCAATGGAGGAGAAACCTTATAAATGCTCAGACTGCGGGAAAGGTTTCGGTGAGAAAGCAAGCCTTGGGAGACATGAAAGAATCCATACCGGAGAGAAACCGTTTAAATGCTCCGATTGCGGGAAAAGCTTCTGCCTCAAATCAAACCTGGTGGTCCATGTGAGAATCCACACTGGAGAGAAACCATACAAATGTTCGGAGTGTGAGAAGAGCTTCAACCAGACGTCAAGTCTTCATAATCACGAGAGGACCCACAAGGGTGAGGAACCGTACAAATGTTCAGAGTGTGGGAAAAGTTTCAACAGGCCATCGCAGCTGAAGACCCACGAGAGAATCCACACCGGAGAGAAACCCTTTACGTGCTCAGAATGTGGGAAAGGCTTTGTTTACAGTCACCATCTTGTTAGACACCAGAGGAATCACACGGAAGAGAAACCTTACATATGCTCCCAATGTGGAAAGGGGTTTAGCCACAAATCCACCCTTATTAGGCATCAGGGCATCCATAAAGAAGGGAAAAAATAGATACGTTTTAGGCTTTGCATCTGGCGCATGTGTGAAAACTTGTGCAGAAGTCAGATCTACAACCATAAAGAGATCTAGGAGAGCAGTGGCACTTAGACATATATACTGCTGCACAATACTTTACAGCCCTCTCTAAGCAGTTTACAGAGTCGGCCTATTGCTGCCAACAATCTGGGACCTCAGAAGGATGGAAGGCTGAGTCAACCTTGAGCCGGTCAGAATCGAACTCCTGACACTCGGCAGAATTAGCCTGCAATACTGCAATTCTAACTACTGTGAAACTAGGGATCAAATGGAATGCACAAGATTTGTTCATGAATTAAAGTGTCAGAGTTCCAGCGATAGCCCTTATGAAATCATGAGCCTCGAGCCAAGCTTCAGAAAAACTCAAAAGATTTATTAGGAGCAACATGCTGGCATTAACCTAAATGAAGCCAACTCTGGCATACGTAATTTACAGTCACCTGTGACCCTAGTTTCCCCCCTCCCCCTTGGGTGTATCATAAATCAGATTCTCCAATGAAGTATGTTCATGGGCTGGGTGTCATCAATTACATTCTCCAATTAAGAAATTTGCAGGCAGAAGATTTGGTAGTTTATTTACAATCTTTTTAAGATAATGGTGGAATGTACTTCTGGTTTTAAACTGCTGCCCTGCTCCCTCAGATTTCCTTCCCACCCCCCTTCCTTTGTTTATGGCAGCTCCAAAACAGGCATAGCAGTTGATATGAAGGGCATTGAAAAAAATTGGGGATCGAACTGCCGAATTGCTGGCAGCCGGAAGTTAGCGAAAGTAGCCTGCAGTACTACATTCCAACCGTTGCGCCACCACGGCTCTTGGAATGCGGAAAACAAATTTTCTGCACTGACCAGAGAACTGAACTAGACAGATATTTTGTTAGGTCCAAGAGGACTCTTCATAATATTGTTCATCACAGTGGTTAATGATTAAGCTTTGGAGAACTCGAAGGAGCTGCCTCAAAATTCTCCTATGTCTAGAATTTATGCTCAGACTCTCCAAGAGGTGCTTTTCAAAAGACAACTGGACTTTCTTGGGATTGTTCCCCCTTGAAAACATTGCGCTTTACATCCAAGAACCTTTTTCAATCTGACTGATTGGCGGAGAACAGAAGGATTTCTATTCTTTGCAGTCATCTGGTTGCTAGCACTCGGAGGGTTGCACTTTTGAAATCACTGTGACTTGGATGATCAATCCATAGATGTTCAAGCTCGGAGTATCTGAAGATGCAGATAAAGGTAGCACCAGCTCGGTGGAAGGAGGAGGAGGTTAACTTCGGGAGAAGATAACTGAAGAAGTAGAGGAATCTCCTTGGAGAGGAGATAATTGGACAATCCTCACCCTCCCGAAATAGCTGAACTAAGCATATTTGGTGGTTATTGAAGATACTAGTGGGAGGGTGTAGACTAGAGAACCGAGCACAGAGAGACAATAAAACGAAGGAAAAACACTGATCATAACTGTTTCAAGGTCCCACAGTTTGGTTTTTATTTCAAATCTTGTTTCTTGAATTTCTCTTCACCGATATGCTTACATATTCCGTGTTTCTGAGCTCTGTTCAGAAAACCTAGGAAGGAAACCACAAGCCACTGTTCTAACTCTGTACTTGATGGTGGATGATGGTTTCAACCCTAACCCTAACCCTCCTGATGGCTCAACCATGGCTGAGCATGATGGGCCCAGAAAATCCTCACCTTTAGAAGGTGCCAAGATTGGGGATCTTGACTGACTGATTTGCAGTTCATTCAGAAGGTCCAGTAGGACAATCAGAACAAAACAGCTCTTTCAAAGAGAAGTTACAACAACTGAAGTATTCTAGGGGAGGGGTTTCCAACCTTGGCAACTTTAAGACTTGTGGACTTCAACTCCCAGAATTCCTCAGACTTTGGGATTCTGGGAGTTGAAGTCCACAAGTCTTAAAGTTGCCAAGGTTGGAGATCCCCGTTCTAGGGTACCACAGTTGAGCCCAACTTTTTGGTTGCTAAGCAAGAGAGTTGTTCCATGAGTTTTGCCCTATTTTACAACCTTTCTTCCTACAGTTGTTGAGTGAATCACTGCAGTCATTATGTTAGTAACACAGAATTTGGCTTCCCCGTTGACGTTGTTGGTGAGAAGGTCGCAAAAGTTGATCACGTGACCCCCGCCATAAATATGAATCAGGTGCCAAGCATCTGAATTTCGATGACCTGACTTATAGGGATGCAGCAAAAGTTGTATGCGTGGAAAATGGTCGTAAGTCACTTTTTTTCAGTGCCATTGTAACTTCTAATGGTCATGAAACAAACGGTTATAAGCAGGGATGGGCTTCAAAAATTTTAGCAACGGGTTCTCTGCCCTGTTGCTAGGTGGGCGTGGCCTTGGTGGGCGTGGCCTAGTTGGCCTCCTGCTAGGAGCTCTCCCGAACCCCTGCTAACCCCTCAGCAACCCACCCTTGGTTGTAAGTCAAGGATTACCTTCAGTGTGGTGCATTCTGACTTAGGACAGCTTTTCAAGAGACTGGACAATGTCTTAATTATTTTGGTATCGTTTTTGTCACTTGGCCTATTTGTGTAGTGTGCCTAAGCTTTGTCTATTATCTGCATGCTTCTGTGGGTGGTCATCTTTTGTGCATGCTTCTTAACGTGTGTGAGGGCGTGTGTGCATATGCTTCTTTGCATGTGCATAGTTGTGTGTGTGTGTGTTAGCATTTTACATAGTGCAAATTAAAGTGCTTATTAAACTGAAAGATTGTGTCATGAGCCTGTTGGAATCTGATTTGGAGGGGGAGGCCGAGCAGCTGACAGGAGTGGGAGTGTGACTCCGTTGGCTGTGGAAGAAACTGGGGAAGGGCAGGGTAGAAGTAAAGCAAGGGAGAGGGAATTCAGAGGAAGACCCAGGTCCACCCCTTTCATCCTAGGGCACACAGGGAGGAATGGAGAAGGGAGCAACGTGAGTTGTGTGGCTTACGTGAGAGGAAAAGGCCCTGATTCCCTCCATTAGCTGCAGCTGGGAACACAGTGTATAAAAGAGGAAGGTGCACACAGCAAGTTGTTGGGAGCAAATTGTGAATTATCTGGTATTGTTGAGGCTTATCTGGGTTCCTGGCGTCTTCCCAACTGTGTGAGTTTTGCCGGGCTTTCAAGTCTGCAATTCCTTCTCCTACCCTATCAAGTTAGTTACTGCAGTGTGGTTTGTTTGGATTTTTAGTTGCAGTTTGTATGTACCTTGTTTTCAGACTGAATTACCTCCACTTAAAGGCTGTTCTTGGGAGAGTTTTTCTCCAGCCGAAGGTAACTGGACATTGAGGGCAAAGTTGAAGGTATTAAAGGGACTTTTCTTAGTTATGTGACTGTTGCCTTTGTGCCACGCCCCGGGTCATCACACTGTGTATGATCATCTTTTGGGCATGCTTCTTAACGTGTGTTGGGTGTGCACCCATATGCTCCTTTGCACGTGCATAGTTGTATGTTGTGTGTGTGTTAGCGTTTTCCAGAGTGCATATTAAAGCGCATATTAAACTGAAGTAAAAATTGTGTTAAATTATGGATCTAAGCCTCTGGGTAATCCAGAAGGCGGTCAAAAATCGATAGCCAAACCAAACTTCTACTTTGTATATAAGAAGACAGGTAATCCTTGACTTACGACCACAATTGGGCCCCAAATTTATAGTGACATGTTTGTTAAGTTTTGCCCCATTTTATGACCTTTCTTGCCATTGTTGTTAAGTGAATCACTGCAGTTGACAAGTTAGGAACCGTGCTCTTAAGCGAATCTGGCTTCCCTCATTGACTTTGCTTGTCAGAAGGTCGTAAAAGGGGATCCCATGACCCCAGGACACTGCGGCCGTCATAAGTATGAACCAAGTGTGGCAAATGTCTGAATTTGCCAAACATCACGTGATCATGGGGATGCTACAAAGTTTGGAAGTGTGAAAAATGGTCATTGGTCACTTTTTTCAGTGCCGTTGTAACTTTGGTCACTAAATGAGCTGTTGTAAGTCAAGGACTACCTGCATACAAATATACTGAGGATTGTTGATGCTATTTTATTTCTGAATTTCCTGTCTAAGGTCACTATAGTGACCTATATAGTCACTATATGTCAGGATTAACCCCCATTTAAGTCATGAGTGTCGAGCCAAACTTCCAAAACCTCAAAAGGATTTATTGGGACTTAACATGCCAGCACTACCTGAGTGGAGCCGATTCTGAGATATATAATTCATTGTCACCCTTGACCCTGGTTTTCCCTCACCCCCTGGGTGTATCATAATTCATATTCTCCAATGGGACACATCCATAGCCAAGAGTCATCAATCATGCTCTCCAATTAGAATTTTGCATGGCAGAAACTTCAGTCACCGAGTTACTATCTTTGAACACCTAACTAGTCTAAACCTAAACCTAACCCTTTCTGTTGGCAACTCTACAGAGAAATATTTTATGAGTTGACACATGGACTCATTTTGATGGGGTGGAAAGAAGTACAGTACCGTGTGGCAATTCCACTATGCAAAGTAATGGCAAGATTTCTGGAATCAGTGCCTATCCAAAACCAGCTACATGGAACTCTCTTATCTTACTGTATCTCAATTTTGCACAAAGGTCCTTGCTAAACCAGTGGGAAGCACCTCTGTAAAAAATATTAGGTCATGTATTCAGTTCCAACTTCTCTCCCCCATGCCCCAAACTTTGTAAATACCCCAAAGCAGAGACCTTGGAGCCCTAGTGGATGTTCACTTGAGCCAACAGTGTGCGGCAGCAGCCAAAAAAAATCTAATATAATCTTTGGTTTATATCCAGTAAAAGCATAGAATCAAAATCACACAAAGTACTAATACCACTTTATAAATCCTTATAGTAAGACCACACCTAGAATACTGCATCCAGGTTTTGGTCACCTCATTACAAAACAGAAGTTGAGGCTTTGGGGGGGGGGGAGTGCAAAGAAGAGCAACTAAGGCCTGGAGACAAAAATGTGAAGAACAGTTGCAGGAAGGGGTTATGGCTAGTCTAGAGATAGGAAGGACTAGGGGGGACATGGTAGCAATATTCCAGCATTTGAGAGATTGCCACAAAGAAGAAAATAAAGTTGCCACTTATTTCCCAAAGCACCGGAAGGCAAGACAAAAAGCAATGGATGGAAACTAATCAAGGAGAGAAGCAACCTGGAATTGAGAAACTTTGTAACCATGAGGACAATTAACCGGTGGATCTGCTTGCCTATGCAAGTTGTGGGTGCTTCACAGGATGTTTTTAAGAAAATACCTGTCTGTCATGGTATAGGGCTGTGATGGCAAACCTATGGTACGCGTGCCACAGGTGGCACACAGAGCCATTTGTGTGGGCATGCAAGCCCCAGCCAAACTTAACCTGCACTGCGCATACGCGCACCTCCCAGCTGATTTTCGGTCTGTTGGAGGCGGTTTTTGTCCTCCTGGAGGCTTGAGGGAAGCCTCTGCAGCCTCAGGAGGCCGAAATATGGGCCTTCCGGAAGTGCTGAAATGGGCCCATTTTCAGCCTCCTGAGGCTGCAGAGGCTTCCCTCGAGCATCCAGGAGGGCGAAAACAGCCTCTCCCAGGCTCCAGAGGCTGAAAACACGCACTTCCGGTATTTCCGCAAGGCCCATTTTTCGGCCTCCCGAGGCTGCAGAGGCCTTCTTCAAGCCTCCAGGAGAGCCAAAATGGCCTCAGATGGGCCAAAAATCAGCTGAGAGGTGCGTACGCGCGCAGTGCAGGTAAGGGGACAAGGTGGGGGTGTTGTGTGTGCATGCGCAGGGGGTGGGGTGCATTGTATTGTGGGTGCTGGCACATGCGCTATCGCATGCACTTTCAGCACACCACAACAAAAAGATTCGCCATCACTCGTATAGGGTCTCCTGCTTGAGAAGAGGGCTAGACTAGAAGCCCTCCAAGGTCCCTTCCAGCTCTATTCTGATGCTCTGGTTTTCTAATATCCCAAACATTGGATTGGGCTGAGGTAGATGGCCAATAAATTTAAATGTTAGTGCCAAGAGAAGTGCCTATTTTGAGGCACCAGAACTTTTGTGAGTAGATTTTTAAATGGTTTTCTTTCTGCAAGTCATCGATAGAACACAAAGTGAGTGGCTGTATGAACTTTAAATAAATAAATGAATTCTTCACTTTCTGCAGTCGTTCTCTTTCCTCAGAATTTTCCTGGTCTTCCCTGCGTTTTCTCATCCTGCCTTCTTTTGTTAGCGTTCCTGGTCTTGTGGGTTATCTTGCCATTTTTGTACAATGGGAAAGGTGTGGTGTTAGGGGCAGACAGAAAATTGTGAGCTTGCTCTGGTAGTTTTGTGTTGCCAAGAGCCAAGACCTCCTCCTAATCTCTGAAGTAAACACAGCAAAAGTTGATTTTCCATTAATTGTGGAGGACATTAAAAAGGGATAATCTGGATCAGGGGTCGCCAACCTTTTGGACCTCAGGGACCACCAAACTCATAATTTTAAAATTTAACTAGAGACCTTGGGAAAAATCCCCAAAAATGTCTGCAGGAAAATCCCCCATCCCGTTTTCCTACCGATCGATCATTCCTTATTTGAATTCGCAGGATACCGTCTCCAGCTTTGTTCTCGGGGAGAGAGAGACTTTTGGATTCATGCAAGGAAAGCAGCAGAAGCAGCAGAAGTCTTTCTTTCTCTCCTCCAAATTCTACCAGAAACAAGTCTTTGTGAGACTTGTTGCGCCGGTGCAGCCTCTTGGAGCAGGATGCCTTGCAGAGTCCCAAAGACTCATTTCTGGAGGAGTTTGGGGGAGAGAAAGAAAGACTTTTGCTGCTTTCCTTGCATGCAGCCAACAGCAGAAGAAGAAAGAAGCAGAAAGAAGCAGCCGCCCTCTGCCCTTTCCCCGCTCCCCTCACTACCTCGTGTTGTTCGCAATGCAAGCCTTGTGTTCCCCCGGGCCATGTGGGCAGCACAGCCTTGTGTTCCTGCGCAGCCTGGATTAATTGCTTTGTGGATGACATTTCTTTGCAGACCACCAAAATTTTCTCGCGGACCACCAGTGGTCCCTGGCCCACTGGTTGGCGACCACTGATCTGGAAGAATGGGATGATGAACTTGTTGTCTTCCAGAGACACTGGACAACAATTCTCATTGCCTCATACCACACCCCCACATACACACATTGTTATCACAGGACTGGAATGAAGGAGCCTAGGAACATTAGCAAGACACTAGATTTCCTAAACTTGTTGAAATAGAGATTCCTGTGCTTTTGTTCCTCAGAATCTCATAGAGCAGGCCAAGACAAACCCAACCAATGGAGGATTGTTCTTCCTTTAAATCAGTGTTTTGCCAACTTTGACATGTGAGGGGACTTCAACTCCCAGACTTCCTCAGCCAGTCTGCTTTTACATGTGTGGACACCAACCCCTCCTCCTGAGGTTGTTGGCTGCAAGCATTCTGGGAGTTGTTCCCCACATTTGAAAATGATCAAGGGTAAGAAACGCTGGTTTAGATGGCTGCTAAATAAGACAAGAAGCAACGGATGGAAACTAATCAAGGAGAGAAGCAATGTAGAACTAAGGAGAAATTTCCTGATGCTTAGAACAATTAATCAGTGGCACAACTTGCCTCCAGGAATTGGAAATGCTCCAACACTGGAAGTTTTTAAGAAGATGTTGAACAACCATTTGTCTGAAGTGGTGTCGGGTTTCCTGCCTCGGCAGGGGGTTGGAATAGAAGACCTCCAAGGTCCCTTCCAACTCTGTTATTTTATTCTATTCATCTAATCAGAATTGCTTGCTTACAAGTCATTCATCTACCCTGAAAGTTGGAGGCAAACTATCCAGGTGATCTACTTTCTGTGACTTTTGAGCTTGGTCTCCATAGGTGTCAGCAACCCGCAGCTCTGGAGCCACATGCAGCTCTTTGGGCCCTCGGCTGTGGCTCCCTGTTGGGTGATTCCACCACTGGCTGACCAAGCCCCTCCCCCTCCCAGTCACTCTTCACCAGGCCTGAGGAGGTAAAACACAAAAAACAGAAATGAGAGGGAGGAAGGGAGAGAGAATGAGAGAGAGAGAGACCCATTTCCCACAGAAAACACCGGGAGCCACAAAAGCTGGATTGGTGTGGGTGAGTCATGTGACTGGATGGGAGTGACACTGAGCTGGCCATGCCCACCCAGGTTTTGAGGCTCCTGGTGTTTTCTTTTTGATGGGAAACGAGTCCAAATGGCTTTTTGAGTGTTTAAGATTGCAGACCCCTGGTCTACCACTTCCTCCACTTTTTGCCCAGTCAGGACCCCCAGAGTTTTGTGTTTGAATAGGTAAAGACCAGAAGTGGTATTCAGCAGGTTCTGACCAGTTCTGGAGAACCGGTCGTGGAAATTTTGAGCAGTTCGGAGAACCAGCAAATACCACCTTTGACTGGAGATTTTACAGTATCCTTCCCCTGCCACGCCCACCAAGCCATCCCCACAGAACCGGTAGTAAAAAAAAAAATTGAATCCCACCACTGGTAAGGACCATGCACTGGAACAAAACAGATTTTATAAACTGGTCAAATCAAATCAGGTCGAACAGTCTCCTCCAGCCTTAGAACTTCTGGAGATTTATTTTTATTTATTTTTATTTGTCAATCGCTTACAAGATAATAGGTATAAGTATATACATAGTTATGAATACATGAAATGGTCATATAAGTGACCATTTGAAATGGATACATATAAGAAATATGTACATATAAGAAAAATAAAAGAAACAATGGGACAGGGACGGTAGGCACATTGGTGTGTTTATGCACGCCCCTACAGGCCTCTTAGGAAAGGGGTGAGGTCAATAGTAGATAGTCTAAGGTTAAAGTTTTTGAGGTTTGCGAAAGAAACCACAGAGTCAGGTAGAGTATTCCAGACATTGATCACTCTGTTGCTGAAGTCGTATTTTCTGCAATCAAGTTTGGCGTGGTTTACCTTGAGTTTGTATCTATTGTGTGCTCTTGTATTGTTATGGTTGAAGCTGAAGTATTCATTGACAGGTAGGACATTGCAATGTATGATTTTATATACCATACTTAGATCGGACCGAAGACGGCGTAATTCAAGGTTTTCTAGGTCTAGAATTTCAAATCTGGTGGCATCAGGTATTCTGCAACGATTAGAGGAGTGGATAACTCTTCTTGTGAAATATTTCTATTTTTTTAACCTTAAAAATCTGTTTCTATTGTTCGAGATGGATTTGAAGCACAGCTGATGGAATCCAAACATTTATTTATTTGTTTCCCTCTTTCCACTATAGAGAAGACAACAGTAAATGCCAGATGTTTGTTTTCCCAGACCCAAATGGACAGAAAGTGAAGCCAGTGGTGCATCTCGAATTCCTTGGGGCTCAGAAAGTGGTAGATAAAAAGGAAGGCACCCAGAGGGCAGCAGATTATTCTTCTTGGGTCTTTGGCTGGCTGTTTTCTGCCTCTTCTTTTTCTCATCAGGGAAAGCAGCAGTGGGATTGACTGAGATAGTGGTGGGCAAAGAAAAGAGAAAAGGGAAAGGAAAGAAATAAAGGAAAAAGAGAAAAGGAAAGGAAAAAAAGAAAAAAGGAAAGGGAACAAAAGGAAAAGAAGAGAAGAGAAAAGGAAATAAAAGGAAAAGAAAAAGAAGGGACTTCCGGTTTGCAGGGCTTCGGCAGCAGCAGGAATCCGCGATTGTGCGTGGTTTCTGCTTGCGCTCGCCGCTGGAGTGCCCCGAGCCAGCCGGCTTCGGGGCTAAAGCCACCCCGTAGAGGTGGATAAAGATAGGGGAGACCCAGTAGGGTTTGAGAGGAGCCGCATCTCCTTTCCCCAGCTGGCTTAACTCCCTTTTCCGAAGGTGGTAAGAGCGGCGGTCAGAAATGGCCACCACAAAGAAGCACTCATTCGGAAAAGAATGTGCAGGAGGAAGCTAAGAGGTGAAAGTTTTGGTTGACTGGGATAAGAAGCAATGTTCAAGATTTCCTGGAATTTAAATTTTTAAAAAAGGCACATTGCTCCCAAAGAAGACCTGGAGGCAGCGAATGAAAGTGAAAAGGGAAAGTTTGTTTTTTCTCACTCTCCTTCCTTACGGTGACAGCAGATGAATAGGAATATCAGAAAAACTGCTTTGGGCATCAAGGTAATTAAACTGAAAATTAAAGCCAAGGGGAACAAAAAGATTTCTGATTCCACAGAAAAAAATTTTTTTTTCTTTGCTGTAAGTGGGAAGGGAGAGGAAAAAGAATAAGAGTATAGATTTAGCTGGAGGAGACTGCTTGGAATCTAAAAAAGATTAAAACTAAATTGTAACAAGACTCTAAAGAGAACTCATTTTAATTGAAACTTTGTAACTGAACGCAACCCCAGGAAGAGAAAGTGTAAAAGAAGAAAGTGGTAAACAAAACAGCTGTGTGTAATTGGACTATTAGTGACTTTGGGACCTCTTGGAACTATATTTGAAAGATTAAAAACATTTGGTGGGTTGTTTAAAAAATTTCACAATGGTATCCACTGGTGGAATGAACTGAAAACGGAATTTAAAAAATATAAAGAAGAGGAAACAGAAGGGAAGCGTTCTTTTACTCCATTTTTTTCATTTTTTAGAAATGGCAATTTCCTACATATGAGAAACTACAAGAACAATGAAGATTAGGACAGAAGAAGAAGCCATCTAAATGAACAAATAACTTATCTGGGGAAGAAAGGGGAAAGGGAAGGAAAGAGAATGGAGAATTTAAGACCTAAAAAAAACAACCAGAAAAGGGAAAAAACAAGGTTGAAAAGTTAGATATAAATGTTAGATAAGAACGAAAAGAGGTAGTAGGAAGAGGGAAATGAGATGAAAAGACAAGGGGGTGGATAAAGGGTAAGAGTTGGAGAAGCAAGGAGAGGAACGGAAAGGGAAGAGAAGCTATAAAGGTTTTGAAACGAGAATGTAAAAGAACAGGATTTTTTAGAGATAATGTGTAAAATATAACTGAAAAGAGATTCTTGCAAAAGTACAATAAGATGTATTGTATTTTTGTATAAGAATAATATTAAAAATTTGAAACCAACATATGTATTATGAAATGGATTAGAAATATTCATATATATTTTAAGAAAATCATTTCTTTTTTGACCAAAATAAATTAAATGAAATATAGAGAGAACTGGAATTAAGAAGAATGGGAACATTTTTTAAGTACATAATCGTCTTTAAATACTTAAGTGAACGGGGGTGGGAGAAGGCAACTAGACAGGAATCTGAATGAAGTTAGGTATTATTCTAAAGTGTTAAAACTTAGGGGAAGATATATAGGCACCACACTCCAGTTTATTACAGAGAGAATTTTGTGTTAATGGTGAGAAAATATAATAGACAGCTGAAAACAGAGACAGGACCAAAGGATATAACTATAATGATTTTAAATTAAGATGAAATAAATAAAATGAATTGGAAGAGAGGAAAAGAGGGGAGAAGCTATATGGAAAATGTAGAATGGTAATAAGATATGGAATAGTAATATAAAAAGTGATACATGAATTTGAATTTATGTCTGTAAAACAAAGAGATGTACCTAAGGATCAAGCTGCTTTCAAAAAAGATGATTTTGTAATAGTTTTTAATGTTATGTGTTTTGATTTGTATTATTTTTTTTAAAAAATCAAGTAAATTTTTGGAAAAAAAAAATAAAGGAACAGAAGAGGAGAAAAAGCAAGGGAAAGAAAGGGAGAAGGAAAGAAGGGAAAAAGAGAAAAAGAAAGGGAAAGTAAAGGAAAAAGGGGGAAAAGGGAAAGGGAAAAAGAAAAAGAAAAAATGAATGGGAAAGGAAAAGAAGGAATAAGAGAGAGAAGAAAAAAAAAGGAAAAGAGCGGAGGAAAAAGGAAGGGAAAGGAAAGAAAAGGGAAAAAGAAAAAGAAAGGGAAAAGGAAAGGAAAAAGAGAAAAAAATGAAAGGGAAGGACAGAAAGGGAAGAAGAGAGGAAAGTATGTGAAAATAGGGAAAAGAGGGAGGAAAAGGAAAGGGAAGGGAAAGGAAAGAAAGGAGAAAAGAGAAAAGGGAAAGGAAGAAAAAGGGGGAAACGAAAGGAAAGGAAAAAGAAAAAAAATGAAAGGGAAAGGAAAGG
The DNA here is from genome assembly GCA_004320025.1 of Laticauda laticaudata. NCBI lineage: Eukaryota > Metazoa > Chordata > Lepidosauria > Squamata > Elapidae > Laticauda > Laticauda laticaudata. The sequence continues at coordinate 30,354 of BHFT01015155.1, read as the reverse complement.
AAAGAAGGAAAAAGGAGAAAAGAGAAAAGGAAAGGAAAAGGGAGGAGAAAAGGGAAGGGAAAGGAAAGAAAGGGAAAAGGGAGAGAAGGGAAAAGAAGAAAGGAAAGAAAAAACTGGAAGCAAAGGAAAAAAAGGAAAAAGGAAGGGAAAAAGAGAGAAGAAAGGGAAAGGAAAGAAGAGAAAGGAAAAGGACAAGCTCGAGGACTGTTTCTGCCCGGTTTCGAACCGGGGACCTTTCGCGTGTGAGGCGAACGTGATAACCACTACACTACAGAAACGCCGGCGCGACTGTTGCCTGCCTTTCGGGCTTGCCATTCCTGCGGCTGCGCGCTGAGACAGCCTGGGGATCGCCCGGAGGCTTCGGGACTCGGGTTCTTCCGCTGAAACGGGAAAACCTCCGGCTGCCTTTCGGACCGATCCTCCGGGGGGGGAAGCGCTGGGTTGGGTTGCCGCGCGCAGGGGACCCGCCGCGCCGCGCCCCTTCCCCCCCCCCCCCCCC
>BHFT01015155.1:0-21467 GCA_004320025.1 Laticauda laticaudata | reverse complement strand
GGGGGGGCATGGCCAGCTTGACATCACCAGTGTCAGAGGCACCTGTGGTGGCCTCAGCGCTCTGCAGGGAAAATGGAGCTCGGGGGGTGGGGAACGGGGAGGCTGTTCGGGAATGCCCAAGCTACATTTTCGGCCGCAATGGCCTCCTGCAGCCCTCTGCCAGTACAAACAGAGCTTGCGGGGCTGTGCATGGCAGCTGAGTGCGGTCCTCCCGAGCTCCATTTTCATTGACAGAGGCACTGCAAGCCAGTCCTTCGCCGCTTCCAGGGCAGCCCTGCACGCCAGATCTAAGCACCCTGAGGGCCAGATACGGCCTGCAGGGCCTTGAATTTCACACCCCTGGCCTATTGTATAAAATTGACAATGGTCTGCATTATAGGTAGTCCTCAACTTAACTCCGATCCGTATTCTGCCAGGAATTCATTCGTGGATTGTAATTTCAGCTGGTGAGAACAGAAGCCGCACACTGAGAAAAAAGGAGGAATCCACCATCATGCTCACAGGGAAAAAAAAAGTCTCCATGGAATCTAGGCCATGGCTTTCCTGAGGACTGAGCACCCTCAGTAGAGCCAAAGCTACAGGAAATTTGGAAATGTACTTGGGGCAGATGTGGCTTCAAACACAGGACAGGCAACCTGATGCTTCCAAGATGTTTGGGACCCCACCCCCCCGCCCACCTACTATTACTTCAACGTACCCCTGGCCAGTGGCAAAAATCTATGAGGAATGAAGCTAAAAACATCCAGAGGATACTTGGTTGCCCTCCTATGGATCTGAAACTTCATGGATCTACCTTCCTTCCTTCCTTCCCTCCCTCCCTCCTTTCTTCCTTCCCTCCCTCCCTCCATCCCTGATCCTGGTCAATCACCCAATGGCTCAATGATTCAGAGATAATTTGTGAGTAAAATTAACCCGAGATCCTTCAAAACAGATTGGAAGAGACATCTAACCCATTCCCCGCAAACTCATTTCTCTGATTTAAATCCAACAAAGCCATTAGATTTGTAGTGGGGGGAAATAATGGCAGGAGGACATGTGTTCCTGGACTTTTCCCAGCATGCATCTCTGTGCAGTTTGGCAGGGAAGCACCACCATTTGGATCAGTAGTGGGATCCTACCTTAGTCGCTACAGGTTCGCTCTAGATCTCAGATGATTGGAGGCCTTTTTTAAATTACCAATTAGGCCGAACTGGTAGTGATTTTTATTACCGGTTCAGGTGAGCCGGGCCAAACCGCTAGCATATCACCATTGATTTGGATTCATGAAATGTCCCAGGAGAGAAGAAGGGTTAACCCTTCCCTTCCTCTACCATGGCTTTTCCAAACGCTGCTGGAAGTCTTCCACCGTTCCTCTTAAGTTTCCCAATATTAACTGGGAAATCCCATCACAAGATATTCCCAGGTCAGACCCGCTGCTCTTCTTTCCTTCTTCTTTTTGCTAAGATGGGGTTTAAGCTGCCGCTTTTCCAAGTCTTCCCATGGTTCTCAATCTGGACCTCCAGCTGGGTCTTTGAATGGGGGAAGTGCTGAGGGGAAGCGAAGCGCTGAGGGGAAGCATGGACGGGGAAACGTTGAGAGGAAGCGGAGGCTCCGTGCTTTTCTCTTCATGTCTTTTCTCATGTTTCACGCGGGTGGAGTTGCGTTTGAAGCTTTTGCCGCAGCTGTGGCAGCGGAAGGGTTTTTCTCCGGTGTGGGACCTCTGGTGTGAAATCAGGTGCACCTTTTGGACGAAGCCGGCGGCACAAAGCAAGCATTTGAAGGGCCTGTCCTTTGTGTGGATTCTCTTGTGCACAGTGAGGTGAGTCCTCTGGCAGAAACTCTTCGGGCAGTGGGAGCACTTGTATGGCTTGTCCCCCGTGTGGGTTCTTTCATGCTTGATGAGAGAGGAATACAAGCCAAAGCTCTTCCCGCAGTCAAAACACTGATGCGATTTCTCTCCCGTGTGGGATTTCTGGTGCCTCCGAAGGTCGGGCATCCGGGTGTAACTTTTCTCGCAATCTGAACACTTGAAAGGTTTGATCCCTCGGTGGGTCCGTTGGTGGGAATAGAAATGGGAGCTCCGATGGAACGACTTCCCGCAATCAGGGCAGCTGAACCGTTTCTCCTTTTTGTGCGCTTTCTTGTGTTTGATAAGATGAGCATGCTGGCTGAAGACCTTCCCGCAGTCCGAACACTGGTAGGGCGTGGTCCTTTTGTGCATCTGCTTATGTTTCAGGAGGAGGAGACTCTGATTAAATTCCTTCCCGCATTTGGGACATGGTTTTGGTTTCCTTCCTTTGCTGATATTTTGACGGTCCACTGGAGAAAGAATTGATTTCTCTTCTCTGGTCTTTTGTCCAGCTTCCCTCTGTCTTTTAGATTTGCGTCGAGGACAAGTTGTGGGCTCCTCTGGGCAAAGCCCTGTGTCTTTTCTCACTGCACTTTTTATAATTTCAACATTTGCTCGATGGGGATTGTTTTCCTTCTCTTTCTCCTTCTCCTTCTCCATTTTCTTTTTCTCTTTCTCCATCTTCTCCTCTGTCTGTCTCTTCTCGTTTTGTTTCTCTTTCTCCTTCTCCATTTTCTCCTTCTGTTCCTTCTCTTTCTCCTTCTCTTTCTCCTTCTCCATCTCTTTCTCCTTCTCTGATTTTTCCATCTTCTCCTTTTCTTTCTCCATCTTCTCCTTCTCTTTCTGAGTCTTCTTTTTCTCCATCTTCTCCTTCTCCTTGCTCTTTTCTTGCTCCTGGGATGCTACCATAAAACAATGGAAAAACAACTCAGTGAATAAGTGACTGCTCCAGCAATCAATTGACACCCAAATCTCATATAGGAGCTGAAAGGATTAGCTCATTCACATCATGCTATCAGAGCTTATCGCTTATCCAGCTATTTCTTAAGGTTATGCAAAGTGTTTTAAATTCAAATCACTTTTAAATTAGTCTGGAAGTTGAGCCATGGCAACTGGACTTTGGCAATGCCTAGGTAAGACCACACTTAGAATACTGCATCCAATTTTGGTCATCACTGATAAAAAAGATGTAGAGACTCTGGAAAACATGCTTTGTTAGCTGTTGAGTTCCATAGTTGATCCTCACCATTTCACATTCAAACACTCACAGACACAGCCTTTGAACAGATCGTTGTCTTCTCAGGGACAGTGTCAGGATTCCGGCAGTTACCCCAATTAAATCATGACTCTCAAGCCAAACTTCCCAAAGTAAACAGAATTTATTGGGAGTTAACATGTCCAGCACTGCCTGGGTGTAGCTGACTCTGAGACACATAATCCATTGTCACCCTTGACCCTGGTTTTCCCCCAACTCCCTGGGTGTATCATAATTCATATTCTCCAATTGGACACTTCCATAGCCCAGAGTCATCAATCATGTTCTCCAGTTAGATTTTTGCACAAGGCAGAAACTTCAGTCACCTAGTTACAATCTCTGAAAAACTATGCATGGAATGCACTTTCGATTCCCAGTTGCTGTACTGCTCTTTCAAACCCCTTTCCCCTACTCCCTTTCTTTGGCAACTCTAAAACGACCATAAAACATGTTTTTATGAGTTGACAGAAAGTTTATCCTAGGCCAGGGGTGTCATGAAATTGAATTTGATTTCATTGAGGGCTGTATCAGGATTGTGCTTGACCTCGGGGGTTGGGGCAGGCATGGCCAGCATGATGTCACCCTTGTCGGGGGATGCCTGTAGTGGCCTGAACACTCCGCCAGTGAAAATGGGCTTCCAAGCTCTGTTTTCGGCTCTGACAGTTTTCTGCAACCTTCTGCCAGTGAAAATGGAGCTTGGGAGGACCACACACGGCCCTCCCGAGCTCCGTCTTTGCTGGAGGAGGCCTAGTGGACCACTCCTTTGCGGTTTCGGGGGTGACCCTGTGGGCCAGATGGAAGCAACCTATGGGCCAGATTTGGCCCCTGGGCCTTGAGTTTGACACCCCGGCCATAGATGTTGCTAACATGACCCATACTTCATTTTTCCCACCTGCCATGCGGACATCTTGATTGTCCCCTTTCTCAGAAAGTTGAGAGTGTAGACCCAAAACGGCCTCATCTTCTTCCTCCATCCACGAGTTTGGACCCAAACCGGTGAGCGAGAGAACTAGTACAAAAAATAAAACCCAAGAAAATAAAATCTAGGTTATGTCATTTAACCATCCTTCTGTATGTCTCAGCACAAAATGAACAACAGCAATGGAACAGCAACGTGAGTGTAGAATAAAAATAGTATTAAATGTCTCTGTCAGCTGCCACCATATGCTACCATGCAGTAACAGTCTGCCATGAACTCTGGGGAAGGTGGATGGGAGGGGAAATGCTTGGGGAGAAATGAAAGTAACAGCTGTATCTCCCCGAGATGCTGCTTCAAGGTCACCTGGCTGGGAAAAGAAGGCAGCTGCATACCAACCTACACTTGTGTGATGTGTGGCCCTGAGTCTTCCTCTGAATGCCCAGCTAGACTGTGTCCTTCTCCAATTTCCTCCACCGCCACCGGAGCCACACTCCCACTTCCTGTCAGCTGCTCAATCTCCCCCTCAGAATCAGATTCCAACAGGAGCAAGACAGCTTGAATGACTGTCCCTAAAACACCTTGCTTGAACCTGATTTGTCAGGGGGAGATCAGCATGAGAGACAGTAATGGGAGGGAAAAGTTGAATTTAGGGATCTTGGTACGTGATTCTCAGTTATGGCTATGGATTACTTCAATACACTTGACTTCTGATAAAACTATGGCCTTTCTCAGCAAATGGAGCCATGCATCGATTCTACTTAGAGGTTTAGGAGTGACAGTCTTAACTGAGGCAACTGTTCACATATGAAGAATGGTTACAGGAACTAGGCTTGGCTAGTCTAGTAAGAGAAGGACCAGGGGGAGACATGATAGCAGTCTTCCAATATTTGCTGCACAGAGGAAAGGTTCAAGCTATATTCCAAAACACCCGAAGACCATACAAGGAATAATGGATGGAAACTGAACAAGGAGAGATTTAACCTGGATACAAGGAGAAACTTTCTGCCAGTGAGAACAATCAATCAATGAAACAGCTTGCCCTTCAGAAGTTGTGGGAGCACTATCACTTGAGACTTTCAAGAAGAGATTGGACTCCCATCTGTCAGAAATGGTGTAGGATCTCCTGCTTGGGCAGGGGGTTGGACTAAATGACCTACAAGGTCCTTTCCAACTTTGATTATCTGTTATCTGATTAGCTTTCTGATGGCATAAAAGTTGCACAGCAAGGTAGAAGAAATAGGATTCAGAATGTTGCTTCTTTACTATTTTTTTGGTCAGGAAAATGATTTGTGAACAAGGACCTTTTTAATAATACATTTTATAATACATCTCCATATCAAGATTTTACTGTATGGATAAAATAGTTATCTTTGAGACCTGTCTGGATACCAGGGCCACATGCTAAATTCCAATTAAGTTAGTTTATTGCTCATGCCTACGCACAGGAATCTAGTCAAGTAACAGCACTATTTTGGCACTAGATAAGGGTCAACAGAATTCAAGAGGGGTTGGACTTAGAGCATTTGTGGCAACGTAAGTGATTCTAGGCTGATTCCTCTTTTGATTCCGTCCCCAGATTCTGCTATTCCTTCTCCTACAGGGGAACAATCTAAGTCAATTAGTTCTGGACAGAAACAGGAATTCTTCACTACCGCAAATTCAGGGGTGGGCTTCAAATTTTTTAGCAAAGGTCTCTCTGCCCTAATGATTGGCTGGGTGGTCATGTAACTGGGTGTGTGTGTGTTAGGAATATGAGTCACCTAACAGGTATTTGGGTTAGAAATATATAAACCAGGATAAACATTTTAGTACTGTGTCTCTTAAAGGAATAGCAAGAGGCATGCATTGGGTGTGCGTTTCTCAAATGGCTAAGCAGATGGAGCCTAGAAACCCTGGATTGCTTAGGTCTGAGTCTGCAGAAGATAGTAATAGTCTTTGTTTCCTTCTGTTGGAAACGTATTAGCTACTGTTGCTTCCATTTTCTCTCTAAATTGACTGATATTTAGCCCGGATTTATGTAAGTCTGATACTGGAACTGTTTTTGACAACTGGACTTTGATATCTGGAGTTATCCGCTGGTGTGCAACTGACCTTACTAACGCTTGAGATGACTTTTTGGACTGGCCTATTTGTGGACTTTGGGCTTAACCTTTCTGGGAGTAAAAAACCTACATTGTGACTGGTACAGTATGATCTGATGTTCTGTATGTGTATTATTCAATACACCTAACTCTCAAATAACATCTCCCTGTATGCTCGCCTCATTAAGTCTCCGCCTAACGGGGAATACCTCACAGTGTGCAACTGACATCGGTTCTTTTGCCTAACTACTAAAAAAGATATATACAAAAAAGTTGTTTTTATTAATTTTGTGCATTTAATACTTAAATAAAAGACTGGGTGAACCAGGCTTAATAGGCAATGACTGTGAGAGGGATCTTGGAGTCTTAAGTGGAGTTTCTGGTGAGTTTGTGATTCTTATTATTTGGGAATTAATCCCCTCAGAGGCTAGTGGCTATGTTATCTGGTTTTTTTCAATGGCGCACTTTTTCAAAGTGCTGAGTGGATTGTGTTATCTAGCTTGCCAACACTTTTACGAGGTGTGAAAATGCTCTTGGCTGAATGCCAGAAGTTCAATGAAGCCCATTAAGAGCTTCCCTTGGCTGCTTGTTTTTCTGAGGTTATTGGGGGCTCTCTGAGCCCTGCAGGAGTCTTAGCTAGGGGATTCGGAGCCTGCGACGCTCAGCAGCCACCCTCGCCCAAACTCCTGATTTTTTAAGAGTACATTTAGGAGGTCTGCTTGCCAACAGGACAATACTTAGCTAATTCAGAAAGAGGTCAGAAAAAGCATGGCAAGGACTCCTCGTAAATCTGATGAAAAATGGCCGAAAAACATTGGGTGGTTTAAAGGGAAGAAGTTGGTAATTCTACACCAGCATCCAAGGACGAGATAGGCCTTGGTTAAAGGGTTGAAGCTGGAAGGCCTTCAAAGTGTCTTCCAACCTATGAAGAGGATTCTGTGATTAGCCAAGCAACTTCCAGGACATTTCCATCATCCCCGAGCTGATAATCGGATGCTGTGAAAAGAGTGGCAACCCAACGTATCTTGAAGATTTTTAGTAGAGGTTCTCCAAACTTCGGCAATTTAAGACTTGTGGACCTTCACTCCAGAATTCTTGGGGAGTTGAAGTCCACAAGTCTTAAAGTTGCCAAGTTTGGGGACCCTTGTTCCAATAGAAGAAAAACAAAATCTAGAGATTCTTACCGAGAGACGTCACATTTTCATAATTCTCCTGCATCACTTCCTTGTACAAGACTCTCTGACTGGGGCCCAAGAGAGACCATTCTCCCTGGGAGAAGCACACAGCGACCTCCTCGAAGGAAACGGGCTAGAAGGAAACAACCAGACACTTATCCAACTGGGAAGAAACCAGGCAAATACGAGCCATTCAAAACAAAAGGAGCACCTGTTCTATATAATGGATTGGGAGAGGTGGTCAATTATCCACAAGCAAGGGGATCCCCTTTCTGACCTTCTGACAAGCAAAATCCAGGGATTTGCTTAAGAATCGTGTGACAAAAAGACCAAGCAGCTTATAGTGGACTTTAGAAGGAACAGATCAGACATCCAGCCCTTGCTTATCAATGGAGACCAAGTGGAGCAAGGGGCCAGTTTTAACTTTCCGGGTGTTACCCTAAAAGAGGATCTGACCTGGGGTGCCACATTGCAGCCCTGGTCAAAAGGGCCCAGCAGATATTATACTACCTGAGACTTCTCAGAAAACAACAACTGAATGAAAAACTGCTGGTGACCTTCTACCGCTGCACCATAGAGAGTATTTTAACTTACTGCACCTCTGTATGGGCTGCCAATTGCTCAGTGACAGATTGGACAGCACTCCAGAGGGTTCAGGTCATTGCCCAGAGGATCATGGGTTGCCCTCTCCCCTCTTTGGAAGAGCTTTATAGCTCCCACTGCCTTAAGAAAGCTCAAAACATTCCCAAAGATCCATCTCATCTTGGGCACCACTTTTTTTGAACTATTACCATCTGGCAGATGGTTCAGAATAATAAAAACAAGGACAAATAGGCTGAAAAACAGCTTCTATCCCAGAGCAGTAACTCTATTGAATTCTACTGTATAGTGCAATATTAATGCAATATCAGGGGTTTTCAATTCAATTACACAGAATGCAAAGGATGTGTATTTTTGTTTTATTTTTTATGTATACTGTACACTGAAGATGGCATTTAATTTCGTTGTACGAGGTGCAATGACAATGAAGTAAACTAACTCAACCACTGCAGTGATTCCCTTAACAACTATGGCAAGAAAGGTCAAATGGAACAAAACTCACTTAACAACTGTCTTGTTTAGCAACAGACATTTTGGGCTCAATTGTGGTCATAAGCTGAGGACTACCTGTGTTGGGATCTGCAAGATCCCTTGTTTTTCTTTTCACAACTGATAACTATAAAACAATTGTATTTCTTTTAAAATATAGCATTCTTTTCCGTAACAAAACACTACTAAGCTATCGACCGTTATTATCTGGACTCAAAATCAGTGTCGTATTATTGATTCTTCTTGGGGAGGCAGAATCTTTTTCCATAGGGGTTAATTCTTCTAGAACAGGGTTGCTTACAACTTTTTTTCCTCTCAGGTCCCTTCCTCACTTTTAAAAATTATGGAGAATTCCAAAAGAGCTTTTGTTTGTAAGGCTATTGCATTGTATTAAAACTTAGAATTGACACACTCTTTGCCACGACTGCTTCTTGGGATTACTTGATGGGATTATAATACATATCTATATCTTACAAACCATTCCAAAAATACGAGTTCCAGGTGTACTCATAAGAGAAGAAACAGACATCTTGCCATCTCCAGAATTAAAATTATATTTATTATACTTAGTTTTGTCAGCCTCTGCTGACATCAGTAGAGTATTAAACTACCATTAGAGAGATCTATGCCTTTATGTATCATTAATCAAGTTAGCCCTTGCACACATAGTAGGCCCTTCCAACTGCCTCCCACCTGTAGTTAACTTTGTTGTTTTTGCTTCAGTTGATAGATAGAAGGAAGATAGATAGATAGATAGATAGATAGATAGATAGATAGATAGATAGATAGATAGATAAATACAGGGAGTCCTCGAGTTACAACCACAATTGACCCCAAAATTTATGTTGCTAAGCCAAAAATTTTCAGACTTTTCTTGCCACAGCTGTTAAGTGAATCGCTGAGGTTGTTAAGTTAATCACACGGTTGTTAAGTGAATCTGGCTGCCCCACTGACTCTGCTTGTGAGAAGGTTGCAAAAGCTTATCACGTGACCCTGGGACACTGCAACCATCATAAGTATGAGTCAGTTGCCAAGCATCCAAATTCTTTTTTTTAAAGGTTTTTTATTTATTTTATCAACAAACATTAACAAATACAAACATAAAACATAAAACAAAACCATCTTTCCATTCCATCCAAATTCGGATCACGTGACCCTGGGGATGCTGCAACGGTCCTATGGGCGTTAAGTCACTTTTTTCATTCAGTGCCGTTGTAACTTTGAGTGGTCATGAAATCGAATCGAATCAAACCTTTATTGTCAACACACAACATTTGTACAATGAAATTGAATGAGCCTCCCTTGGTGCAGCCCCTCCCAAAACACAAAATGCATCTTCATAATAAATGAAAGAAATATAAATCCCTAAACCCAAATAAGTAATAACTAACACACATTCCCATACACCTATATGTGTTGCGGTCTGCCAGCAGCCTACGGAGATGGCAGCAGAGTCGAATAGTGGGGAGGAACATGGGCCAGTCGGGAGTCTGGGGAGGATTTGGATGAGGGTCCTGCGTCCGATACAGAGATGGGGACACGGCCATCTGGGAGTTATGTGCTGACTCCAGAACCTCCAGAATCTGGCAGCACCGAGGCAGAGGAACAAGGGGAGCCTGTTCCCAGTGCGCGCACATGCAGAGCTGCCAGAAGGCAAGAGCAGTAAAGACAAAAGGGGCAACTCGGGAGTAAGGCTTGGAAGTGATTGCCCCTCCCATAAGACATAAAGGAGGAGCAAAGGGACGGGAACCTTTGCAGGAAGCAACTTTGTTCGTACTGGTCAGTTTGAAACCTGAAGCTCTGTGTTGAATTGGTGCTCCGGTTGGCCTTGTATAACTAACTGGAAATTTAGCCATTGGCAGCATTTCAAGGAAGATAAAGGTGCGTACTTCTCAGACTTATCTTGAAGGACTTTGGCAGGCTTCCATGGGATTATTTACAAACTGTTGGAGACTCATTACAGGCTGTGAATGACTAAAATTCACAGCCGTTGAAATAAAGAAAGAAGGGTTTTGGGACCAACATGTTTGTTAGTGTCTCAATAAGCCTTGGTCAGAACAATATGTATATAACATTATAATACACCGGTATGAACATGTTGCATATTGCACTGACCCTGCAAGTCTATCATATTAAACCTAATTGTGGTGTTATATTGCATTCAGAAGTCTGACAGCCCACATATAAAAGCTATTTTTCAGCCAATTCGTTTGGCAGGCTATACTTCGATATCTCCTACCCGATGGTAAAGAAGTGTTGACCTAAATGAATTGTTGTAAGTCAAAGACTACCTGCAATTTTGATTTTGCACAACCCTGAGAAAGTCACCACTCTAGAAGATCTGCCAGCCACCCCAAAATTCCTTCTTTGCAATCCTCCCCTTTCTCACCTGGAATGTCCCTCACCTGAGCCTGCTGGGTCAAAGCCAGCTCCCTTCCAGTCCTTCTGCAGGATTGGAGAAAGCGGAAGTACCCTGTGGATTTTTTTTGGGCTCCTGAGGGAAAAGCAGAAAATATTCTTCAGAAATTCGTCCCATTTATCTGTCAGTTCACTCTGCAACTCATCCATCCAGGAGCATCCCATTGCAACGCAGGGATAGATAGGAAAGAAACCCCCCCCACCAAAAAAAATCAGATACTCTCAAATTTGGGGGCNAGGGATAGATAGGAAAGAAACCCCCCCCCACCAAAAAAAATCAGATACTCTCAAATTTGGGGGCTGGGGAGGGGGCTGGGGGGGGCAAAGTATTAACAATCACAAACGAAACAGCCCAGGCGAAAAAGAATGATACAACAGGAAATGAACGCAGGGGTGGGCTTCAAAATTTTTAGCAACGGGTTCTCTGCACGGTTGCTGGGTGGGCGTGGTCACGGTGGGCATGGCCTAGTCGTCCTCCTGCATCACCGGGAGGGGGGTGTTTTTGTCCTTCCCAGGCTCCGGAGGCTTTGTTCGCACCTCCAAGAGGGAAAAAACAGCCTCCCTGGGCTCCGGAGGTCGGAAACGGGCCCATTTCCGGCCTTCCCAAACTTCCAAGAGGCCCGTTTTTCACCCTCCCCAAGCCTGTGTGCGCACCCTTCACTTACCTGCATCCAAAACAGGCCGCGTGGGAACTCCTGAGAGGGATGGGGTGGGGTGGGCGGGGACAGCCAAGAGTGGGATTTGGGGGGTTCTCTGAACTGCACAGAATCTTAGCTGGGGCTCTCCTGAACCCCTGCGAACCCCCAGTAGCCCAGCCCTGAATGCAAGTACCATCCTCAATATTCCACCTAAACCAGGATTTCTCAACCTAGCCATTTTTAAGATGGGTGGACTTCAACTCCCAGAATTCCCCAGCCACCTGGCTGGGGAATTCTGGGAATTGAAGTCCACCCATCTTGAAGTTGCCAAGATTGAAAAACAAGGATCTAAACAAAATTTCACAACTTTTATTTTTCACTAGCCTCTGGTTGAAATGTACCTTTTCATTTGATAAGGTATGGAGGCAACGAAGAGTTTAATGGCTTCCGGTCTCCCCCCAAAAAGTTAACTTCAATAAATCTCATTGTCTAGAATTATTACACATAAAAAAAGGTTATTGTTTTCTTATGGAATGAATTGATTCATAGACCCGTTAAAACAAATACTTCCATTATTTAAATACGTTGGTAACTGGATTTGAGCAGAATTGGTCTCCTTTCTAACACAATGTATATCTTGTCGTCTAGAATTATTACACTTAATATGTGGTTTTGTGCAAGCCTCAGTGTGCACATGTATATCACCTCTCCTGTGGGAGCTGCTTTAGTTGCCGATTTGTTTTCGGGTACAATTCAAAGTGCTGGTTGTCACCTTTAAAGCCCTTCATGGCTTGGGACTGGGTTATCTGAGGGACTGTCTCTTGCCGGTCACATCTCCCCAACCTACCAGACCGGGGAGGCAATGTCATGCCCCTGTCAAAGTCTGAATCCAAGGAGAAAGATAAACAGATGACAGGGAGTGGGAGTGTGGCTCCACTGGTTGTGGAGGAAACTAGGGAAGGACAAAGTCCGGCTAGGCAGAGCAGGGCAGAGAGGTAGATGAAGGGAATCAGAGCCCTTTCCTTCCCTGTAAGCCAAGCAACCCACGTTGCTCTCTTCTCCATTCCTCCCTGCGTGCCCTAGGATAAAGAGGAGATGGGCCTGGGTCTTCCTCTGAATTCCCTCTCCCTTGTTCTACCTCTTCTCTGCTCTGCCCAGCCAGTTTCCTCAACAGCCAATGTGAGCTTTTCATCTTCCTCCTCGGATTCAGACTCTGACAGTGGCATGACAGGCAGGGAATGTTCCGGGTCCCATCCCTGAGGGAGATACACCTGGTGGGACCCAGAAGAAGGGCCTTCTCCGTGGTGGCTTCCTCTCTCCGGTACATCATCCCCTCAGAGATTAGAATGGTCTCCACTCTTAACACTCTTCCGGAAGGTGCTGAAGACTGTTCTGCCAGCGGGCCTTGGGAATGAAGAGAGGGATGAACCCGATTAAGTGGCTCATGTGATCTGTTGCCGCCGGGGGAGACTGTGTTTGTGTTATTTTATTATATTATTTTATTATGATACGATTCTCTTTTATTAGTTTTATTCTTTTATATATGAGGTTTTAATATTCCTGTAAGCCGCCTTGAGTGGCCATGTGCAAATCGGCGGCAATATACATTTCCTAAAATAAATAAATAAATACAATATATGTGTATTTTACTTTATGCCTTTTAAATAGATTTTCTCTGAGAAGGGGGCCTCAAATTTCAGCAGATTCTCGAGACGATTCCTGGCACAGAAATAGCCATAGCACTTAGACTTATATACCGCTTTACAGTGCTTCACAGCCCTCTCTAAGCGGTTTATAGAGTCAGTCTCTTGTCCCCAACAATCTGAGTTCTCCTCTTACCCACCTTGGAAGGATGGAAGGCTGAGTCAACTTGAGCCTGGTGAGATTTGAACTGCCAACTGCAGGCAGCCGGCAGTCAGCAGAAGTAGCCCTGCAGTACTGCATTCTGACCACTGCACCACCATGGCTCTTATAAAGAAAGAAAATTTCTTTCTTTCTATGATAAAAAAAGAAAATCTATAAATGCTTCATTGAAGCCAAGCTGTATCTGGAATAGGCGTAAGTAACTTCAGGTTCTAGAAGGGTTTGATTACCCCAAAAGAAAGAGATGGCTCTGAAATATCCAGCTTTTTTTTTTGGGGGGGGGGGGGGATTTTTCTGGAACTCTTCACCTGGCACTTTTCATGTTCTGACTTAGTTATAGCAGCACAACCATGACAAGAAAGAAAAAATATATTTTTAAAAAGTAGTTTAATATACTGTAGTTTTACCTGGTAAAACATATTCATCTGCCTCTTCCTCCATTTCCAGCTTCAGCAATTCTGAAAGGGGAGAGAGATAAGAGGAGATAGATAAGAACTATGGCCCTCCATTTTAAGTCCAGCAGGGATTATAGGTAATCCTTGATTTACAACAGTTCATTTAGTGACCATCCATGCAGCAACCGGGCAGAGAACCCGTTGCTAAAATTTTTGAAGCCCACCCCTGGGCAGAGAACTACTTATCTTTCGGCTGGACGGACTTGTTAGCCTGCAAGAAAAACTTTCTGTCGACGCTGCCAGCATTCCGAATAAAGGAATCTTTTGATTTCACCTCAGAGGGTTTGTGGTGTTTGGGGAGCTGGGCCAGAACAGGCTTAGATGAGGGAAGTAGCCCTAATCCTGTCTGCAGCTTCAATGGCTGAGGGGGGAACCAAAACCTGGGTCTCCCCACTCTTACTCCAACCCCCTTCCTCTCTCCCCAACCCTGAATTTTGGACTGAAAAGGAGAGGCTGGCCCCCAATTCCTCCTGGGGTTTTTGTGGCTGTGAAGGGACCCAGCCAGGATCTTTTTGCTCCTAGACCTGTGATGGCGAACCTATGACATGCATCCCACAGGTGGCACGCAGAGCCATTTGTGTTGGCACACGAACGGCAGGCAAACTTACCTCACTGTACATGTGCACGCCTCCCAGCTGATTTTTGGCCTGTTTGAGGCCTTTCTCGGCCTCCCAGAGGCTTGAGGAAAGCCTTTGCAGGCTGAAAAATAGGCCAGTTTTGTCACTTCCTGTATTTCCAGAAATACTGGAAATGACAAAACAGGCCTATTTTTCGGCCTGCAAAGTCTTTCCTCAAGCCTCTGGGAGGCCGAAAAAGGCCTCAGGCTGAAAATCAGCTGGGAGGTGCAGTGTAGGTAAGGGGGCAGCAGCAGTGGTGGGGGGAATTGCGCGTGCAATTTTTGGCACTGGAGCCCAAAAAGGTTCGCCACCACTGTCCTAGACCAACATCTTCGTTGTCGGTCTGAACTCACCTTTAAATGTACATATAACTTCTCTTAGTTCAATCCTCTTTCTCAAAAAGCGGTTGAACCTGCACTCCACCTCCATGAAGTCTCTCTGACATTTAGAAAATACCCCATTCTTCCTGCTGATTAAAAAGGGGAAAAGAGGGGTGAAATAAGAGCCTTTTCGGATTTAAACAACCATCTTTATACCCGATTTCAATCTAGGACCGATTTCCTAGTTGTCATTTCTTGTCTATTTTGATACTTTCTTTTGTCATAAGCTGAAATCAGTCCTCCTATATAGGTGATACTCAAATTACAATATCAATCGAGCCCCAAGCTTCTTGTTCTGACCTAGGTTTCCCAAGATCATGAAGATCTTCCTCCTCGTCCCAATAAACCCCCTTTTATTTAGGTTATACAGGGAATTCCTCTCCAGCAGGAAGAGTCCCGGCAAACAGTCTTTCATGAGATTTCACAACTACAGATCTTGAACAGGCCTGGAGAGTTGCCAGAATGGTTTCTTCAAAACACCACACTGTGGCAGCCATTACTTGGTAAGAAGTCAGGAACAGATCTTCACTCTAATAAATTAAACTAATTGTCTCCTGCAAACACCATTCCCCTTTCGCTCCTCTTTATTCCCTATGGGAGAGGCCATTCATCGTCTACCTGAGCCTTTACTCCCGAGTCAACCTTTGTTCCCTTCTCCTGGCAGCTCTGCACATGAGCACATTGGGAACAGGCTCCAGCTGCTCTTCTGCCTCACTGATCTCCCACTCCGAAGGCAGCTGATAACTGTCGGATGGTCCTGGCCCCATCTCTGCCCTGATTCAGGGCACTTGTCTGAGCCTTCCCCAGACTCCAGGACTGGCCCATGTTCCTCCCCAACTGTGATGACCCGGAGTGTAACACAAACGTAAAAAAATCCAAAATGTAAATAAATGTCCTCAAATGCCTCCAACTTGGCCCCATTGTTCAATAATTCTCAGTTGGAGATAAAATGTACTCAAAAATAGTCTTCAAAAGAAAGCAATACAGTCCAAACTTAATGAGCAGATAGAGGTGAAATAAAAAACCAAACAAACTACAATGAGGAAATTTCCACAACAGACCAGGATAAATAATTACCAACTTCAAGGAGATAACAAGGCACAGTGTGTTGGAAGGATGCCAACCAAGATAACTTCAGCCCAAATAAAACACGCTATGCTTCTGGCAACGCTGGTTTTAACAGTCTGTTAAAACGGTCTGTTATACTATTCCCCCCCGTAGCAACCAGTGAGAGGGATATGGCTGCTTCCTCTCTTATGAGCCAAGATGTTTCCTTCTCCGTTCCTCCCTGCATGTCCTAGGATGAAGAGGGGATGGGCCTGGTTCTTCCTCTGACTGCCCAGCTGGCCTCTGTCCTTCTCCAGCCTCCTCCACAACCTCTGAAGCCACACCTCCACTCCCTGTCGGCTGCTCCTCCTCTCCCTCAGAGTCCGATTCTACCAAAGGCATGACACCAACCTCCTCACTGTCCAAGTCTACTGCCAGCTCCTGTAGCGGGCCACAACACTTCTGTTATTAAGTGAGACATTGGTTAAGTGAGTTTTGCTCCATTTTACGACCTTTCTTACCACAGCTGTGAAATGAATCGCTGCAGTTAATAACTTAGCAACCCAATAAAATTAAATTTTGCTTCCCGTTGACTTCGCTTGTTGGAAAATGGTAGATGGTGATCCCATGACCTTGGGACACAGCAACGGTCATAAATATGAATAGTTGCCTAGCATCTGAATTTAGATCCTGTGACCATGTGGATGCTACAAAGGTCGTAACTGTGGGAAATGATCGTAAGTCACATTTTTCGGGGCTGTTGTAGCTTTGAATGGTCACTAAATGAACTCAGCCGAGGACTACCTGTAGTGGATTCAACATTCCATATGCAAGCACAAAGAAGCTTTTTGCCAAAAGAATACAGGCAGGTCTCGACTTACAACTGTTCGTTTAGTGGCCATTTGAAGTTACAATGCCACCAGAAAAAGTGACTTATGACCATTTTTTTGCACTTATATAACCATTGCAGCATCCCCCATGGTCACATGATCAAAATTCAGACCCTTGGCTGCTTTCTATCAGGAATCAAGTCAAAAAAATACAATAAAGATGAGCTATATTATATTATTCTTTGCTTCCCTCAGGCGACACCAATTTGTTCAAATGATAAAAATGGCTGCCCATTTTCACAGCAAAGACCCTGGACAGAATTTGATACTGACCATTTTTTTCGGCCTGTCAAACTTCCTTCTTACTTCCCTTTTATTGATTTATGAAATTTACATGCTTGCCTATCCTGGTTGCTAACAATACAATGAAAAAAAAAAAGAATACCATTAAAAACAGATGAATATCATCAATGCAAATTATATGGGCACAAGAGTTAAGGAATCATTCCGAGGTCAACCCTCCCATACTGCCACCTCTTACAATACAAGACAACACAGTATCAACAGTCGAGACCTTCAAATTTCTCGGTTCTACTCTATCACATGACCTAAAATGGACACCTAACATCAAAAACATCATCAAAAAATCACAACAAAGTATGTTCTTTCTGCACCAACTCAGAAAGCTCAAAGGAGCTGCTGATCCAGTTCTATCAGGGAATTACTGAGTTTGTCATCCTCACCTCTATAACTGTCTGGTTTGGTTCTGCAACCCAACAAGACAGACACAGACTCCAGAGAGTAATTTGGACTGCAGAAAAAATAATTGCTACCCATCTGCCTTCACATCCCGGACATAAAACTGTTTCAACTCCTTCCCTCAAAATGATGCTATAGAGCACTGCATACGAGAACAAGCAGACACAAGAACAGTTTTTTTCCCGAATGCCGTCACTCTGCTAAAGAAATAATTCCCACAACACTGTCAAACTATTTACAAAGTCTGCATTACTATTACTATTAATCTCATCACTCCTTATTGCCCATCCCCTCCCACTTGTGACTGTATGACTGTAACTTTGTCACTTGTATCCTTACGATTTATGCTGACTGTTTCCTAGTATGATTTGATTGCTTATTGTACCCTATGACTACTATTAAGTGTTGTACCTTATGATTCTTGACTCTTGGCGAATGTATCTTTTCTTTTATGTACATGAGAAAATATGCACCAAGACAAATTATTTGTGTGTCTAATCACACTTGGCCAATAAAGAATTCTATTCTATTTCATTTTACTCTATTCTATTCTATTCTATTCTTATATTCTATTCTATTCTACTCCATTCTAATTCTATTCTATTTTTATTCAATTCAGTTGAATGAATACAACCCACCGACACAATTATATAAACATTAATGTACATTTAAAATGACAATAAAATTAGTTCTAAGTTCTAATTATAAAAACATACCCTTTGGTTGCCCTTCTGAGACTCTGCAGCAAAAAGAAAGAAAGGAAGGAAGAAAACAGAAAGAAAAATGTATCAGGCATGATAAGACTTCTGAGAATAATTCAGATTCATTTCTTCTGTAACCATTTCCCCATTAAAAAATTACTAAACAACATTAATCATTTTCCTCTTTAAGTGCAAGTGAACACTTGGTACAAACATAGAAATAGTTTTAATTAAAGTGACGACAGATGCAGTGTGATTAATTATTCACATCATTAATGAATTAAATCCAATAATTTTCAAAATATTTTCCTGACAATGTTCCACTCAATTCATTTTGATTAGTAGACATATACAGGTAGTCCTTGACTTATGACCACAATAGGCCCTTACCACCTCTCTTGCCACAGTTGTTCAGTGAATCACTGCAGTTATTAAGTGAGTGTCAACTCATAAAACATTCCTATGCCAGTTTTAGTAGATGCCATAGGGAAGGAGTGGGTGGGGAGGAAGGAAATCTGGAAGAGCAGTTTGAAAGTGAAAGTACATTCCAACTCTTATCTTTAAAAAACTTTAAATAAAATACCAGTTTTTGCCCATGAATATATTTAATTGGAGAACATGAATGATGATACCCAACCTGTGAACATCCTCAATTGGAGAATCTGGGTTTATGAGACTAAACAGTCACTAAATGAAGGTGTTAATTCATAAAATATTTCTATGGTCTTTTAGAGTTGCCAACAGAAAGGGAGGGGGAAGGAGTGGGTAGCTTGCACTCCATAAATGTTTTCAAAGATAGTTTCTCGGTGACCAAAGTTTCTGGGCACGTTTTAAGATTGACCTCTCGTACTAACTACTGAGACCCGATACTTACACAGGGTAACCTCTTAATGAATTATGATACACCTAGGGGGAGGGGAGAAACAGGGTCACAGGCTGTAAATTATGTATGACAGAGTTGGCTTCATACAGGGCAGTGCCAATATGTCGCCTCTAATGAATCTTTTGAAGTTTGGTTCGAGAATCATGATTTAATTAGAGAGATTGTTGGAATCTTGACAGTGAGTAACATAGTTGTTAAGTGAATCTGGCTTCCCCATTGACTTTGCTGATCTGAAGGTTGCACAAGGGGCAACTGTCATCAATATGAGTCAATGGCCAAGCATTTGAATTTTGATCACATGACCATGGGGATGCTGCAACAGTCGTAAGTGTGAAAAAATGGTCGTAAGTCACTTTTTTCGGTGCTGTTGTAACTTCGAACGGCCACTAAATGAACTGTTGTAAGTCGAGGACTGCCTGTCAGCTTGAATCTACTTTAGGTCTCTGAAGTCAGACATAGTTGGCTAAATGCTGTCTCTTAAGGATTATTTTGAAGGAGCCATTTTTATAAACAGCCCAGAGGTCCTTAACTTACAACCCTTCTGTCAGGGCTCTGGTAGTTACCTCCATTTAAATCATGAGTCTCTAGCCAGATTTTCAAACATATTTATTAGGAGTAAACATGCCGGCACTGCCTGAATGTAGCCGACTCTGAGACACATCATTCATTCTCACTCTTGACCTGGTTTTCCCCCACTTCCTGGGTACATCATAATTCATATTCTCCAATGGGACCCATCTATAGCCCAGAGTCATCAATCATGCTCTCCAATTAGAATTTTGTGCGGCAGAAACTTGTCACCTAGAAACTATTCTTGAAAACATTTATGGAATGCAAGCTGCCACTGCTTCCCCCTCCCTTTCTGTTGGCAACTCTAAAAGACCACAGAAATATTTTATGAGTTAACACCTTCATTTAGTGACCATTTTGAAGTTACAACAGCACTGAAAAGAGTGACTTATGACCATTTTTCACACTTATGACCACTGCGGCATTGTAGTCACATGACCATACTTTGGACACTTTGCAACCAGTTCACATTTATGACGGTCGAAGAGTCCCGCACGGTTGTGTGATCCGTTTTTGCGACCCTCTGACAAGTAAATCCAATGACGAAGCTGGATTCCCTGAGCCACTGTGTGACTCACTTCACAACTGCAGCGATTCATTTAACAACAGTGGCAGGAAAGGTCGTAAAATGGAGCAAAACTCAGCTGAACAACTGTCTCGCTTAGCCAAAGAAATGTTGAACTCAACTGCCTGTATACGTTGAGAAGCAGCAGGTGGCTCTTTCCAAGTCAAAATCAAGAAGACCAAAAAAAAATCACATTTCATTTTGGGAAGCGGGTTTTAATTGACCACCTTTGACAGAGGCTCCTTTTCTCCTTTCCCCCGGCTGGCTCTGCCACGGCCATTTCTGGAAAGGTGCTCATCTCGCCTGGTGATGATGTCCTTCTCTAGCTCTTCCAACTGCCTTAACAAGAGCTCTTCTTGATCTCGGAGAAACCTTTGTAGGTCTTTCCATTCCCAGACAATATTCTCCCGCTCTGATTCCGTTTTTCTCTGCAAGGGCACAATGGCAGAACAATGTGTGACCCTATTCCAGTGATGGCGAATCTTTTTGTTGTGGCGTGCCGAAAGCATGCGCGTGCCGGCACCCACAATGCAATGTGCCCCACCACCCCCGTGCATGCACGTGCAACCTTGCCCCCTTACCTGCACTGCGCATGCCTCCCAGCTGATTTTCGGCCCGTGTAAGGGCATTTTTGCCCTCCCGGAGGCTCGAAGGAAGCTTCTGCATCCTCGGAAGGCCAACAAACAGGCCAGAAGTGCCTGTTTTCAGGCTCTGGAGCCTGGGGGAGGCCGTTTTCGCCCTCCTGGTGGCTGGAGGGAAGGTTCTGCAGCCTCAAGAGGCTGAAAATGGGCCCATTTCAGCACTTCTGGTATTTCCAGAAGGCCCGTTTTTCAGCCTCCCGAGGTTGCAGAGGCTTCCCTCCACCCTCCGGGAGGATGAAAACAGCCTCAAACAGGCCGAAAATCAGTTGGGAGTTGCGTGCATGTGCAGGGCAGGTTAAGTTTGGCTGGGGCTTGCGTGACCGCACAAATGACTCTGCGTGTCACCTGTGACACACGTGCCATAGGTTCACCATCACAGCCCTATTCCAACATCTAAAAAGGCTGGTTCGGATTCAAAATCTTAGCCAGGCTTCCTAGGCTGAGGAAGGGAGATAAAATAAGTTGAGGGTCTGAGCCCACCTTTGCGAAGGTGAGCGCTCATTAAAAGGGGGTAAAAACACAAATCATGATCATGTGAACATGGGATGCTTCAAAATGCTGAGCATTCAAAATGTGGGCAACCAATTCAGTGGACAATCAATTAAACAGGAGCCAACAGTGTGCAGCCACCGCCAAAAAAGCTAATGCAATTCTAAGTTGCATTAACAGACGAATACAATCAAGATCAAGTGAGGTACTAACAACACTCTATAAATCCTTTGTAAGACCACACCTGGACTACGGCATCCAATT
>BHFT01015154.1:0-21848 GCA_004320025.1 Laticauda laticaudata | reverse complement strand
GAAAGTCTAAGGTTAAAGTTTTTGGGGTTTGGGGAAGAAACCACAGAGTCAGATAGAGTATTCCAGACATTGACCACCCTGTTGCTGAATTCTCAGTCACCCAGGTCCTGGTTTTGTCAACTCATGGAATATTTCTCTCCCTTTTCACTCCATAATAGATTAACTCTACTTAGAATTCCCATAGTCCTCAATTTACGAGCCCAAAATTTCTGTTGCTAAGGGAGACATTTGCTAAGAAGGTTTTGTCCCATTTTATGACCTCACTTGCCTCAGATGTTAAGGGAATCACTTCCGTTGATCAGTCAGTAAGCCGGCCGTTCAGCGAATCGGGCTTCCCTGCCAACTTTCCTTGTGAGAAGGTCGCAAAAGGGGATCACCCGATCCTGGGACACAGCAACGGCCATAAGTATGAACCGGTTGCCAAACCTCTGAATTTTAATTGCGTGACCCTAGGGATGCCGCAAAAGGACATAACGGTGAAACACAGTCATAACTCACATTTTTCAGGGCCTGCTGTCGTAACTTCAAACGGTCAGCAATGAGGTGTTGTAAGGCAAGGACTACCTAGATTTCGTTCATTTCTTGAGATCGGTTTCATTCGGGAGGATTTTTTTTTTTAAAAAAAGCACCAAGTACCACAGGGGTCTTCAAACTTGGCAACTTTAAAGACTTGTGGACTTCAACTCCCAGAATCCCTCCTCCAGTCATGTTAGCTCAGGAATTCTGGGAGTTGAAGTCCATAGGTGATAAAGGCACCATCCTTGCCTCCCCCTATTCCAAGGGTCTTCAAACTTGGCAACTTTAAAGACTTGTGGACTTCAACTCCCAGAATCCCTCCTCCAGTCATGGTAGCTCAGGAATTCTGGGAGTTGAAGTCCACAAGTCTTTAAAATTGCCGAGTTTGAAGACCCTTGAAGTACCCTAATTATCACAGAGACACCCGGAACGGGTTAAATTCAAAGAGCAAAGGAGAGAGCCCTCCGGCTCGCTTGGAGAAAACCACCGGAAGTGCCTTGCAGAAGAAAGGGGTGAAGCCACTTCCGGTGCCCTTTTTCCCCACCTCTTCCTGGTGGGAAATCTCATTTTTAAATAACAAGCTCTGGATCTTCTTCGCTTGGGCGACGACCCTCCGCGCCTGTGGGAAGCGTCTCCTCTGGCTCAGAGGGCGGGAAGGCATTGCATTGCATTGCATTGCATTGCATGGAGAAGTGAGTTGATGGAAACGGGGCGGGGGCGGGGGGTGTTTTTTTGGCTGGAAATATTCCCAGAGGAGAGAGGCTGTAAAAGAAAAGCAGAAGTGACTGGAAAGAAAATGCTGCTGCGGGGGTGGACTGGGGAGAAGCACTCCAGGAAGGAGCGGGGGGTGGGTGGGTGGTGGGGCAGGCGATCTAGGAAAGTTATGCATTCTTTGCATCAGAAACTTTATGGTAGTCTGCAGCTGGATCTGGAGGTTCTTTTAATTTAGGGCAGGGATCCCCCAACTTGACAGCTTTTAAGCCTTGTGGACTTCCAACTCCCAGAATTCCTGAGCTAATATGACTGGAGGAGGAATTCTGGGAGTTGGAAGTCCACAAGTCTTGAAAGCTGTCACGTTTGAAGACCCCTGATTTAGGAGATGGTGATAGCACAGCTGCCTTTCATTTTACAGACGTATTGATTGGTCCTTTTGTAGCCAGTCTCTGATTTGGGTACCATAAGAATAATATTTGCATTATTTTTTTTGGGGGGGGGGGACTTTAGATGGTAGTTGCCAGATGCAGTCTCTGTCGTGCAGTTGGTTCAGAGTTGCAGTTACTGCAAGCCAGCTGCCTATCTAATTTGGCAGTTCAAAATGCTCACCACGCTTCAAAGTTGACTCAGCCTTCCATCCTGCCGAGGTGGGTGAAAATGAGGACCTAAATTGTGAGACTAATAAGGCTGGACTCTGTAAAACCGCCTTAGAGAGGCTGCATTAAAGCACTATCAAGCCGGATATATTCAGAGTCGAAGTTGCTATTGCCTATAAAGTCTCCTAGCATACACATCCGATACAATTTTCACCATTCCTGTTCTTCTACAGTGACTAATTTTCTGGGAAAATAAAAGAAACAATTCTGAACAGGAGACCAAATCCAAAGAAGATCCATTTTTAAAAAAGAGTTTATGTTTACAAGTTTTGTATGTGCAGAGAAAATTCAAGAGCAAAACCAGGGGGGGGGGAATAAATCTAAGGGATAGCTTTCTGAAATAATGGATTATCCTTTATAATAAAGGACATATGATATCCCTAGATAGGTAGAGTGATGGATCAATAGATTGTTCAGGTCTTCCAATTATGCTCCCATCAACACTGACTTGTCGAAGCCAATGGGGAAGGTCACAAATAGTGATCACATGACCACAGGATGTTATAACTATCATAAATGCATGCTGAGGTCTGAGTGCCCAAATCGTGATTGTGTGATGGTAGGGACTGGTCATAAAACGAGCCATGGGTAAGCCAGGATTCTCTGTAGCCTCCATGATTGAAAATATCTCTTCTTCCCCATGCAGGTTGATTAGAGAAGTTCCTGTCATTCACCAGCTAGCTGATCTGTGCCACCTTCAGAAGAAGTGCTGAGAGACGAAAGACAGTTGGAAGAAAAAAGACATTGTCCCATTTTTCCCCCTCAATGGATGAGCAGGTGGCCACAGGACTTAGTGCTTGGGAAAGAATGGAGAATCTTTCCAAAGCTCCGCTGGTTGCACAGATGAACAGCTCCGAAGAGCTTCTGATGGAGGCACCACCACATCATGTGAAGGAGGAACCCACCGAGGGTTTGCAAGATCCCTGGGAGAACCAGTGGCAGGAGTTCCTCAAGACCTTAAAAGCACCAGACTTGGAGTGGGGGACTGCACAGATGTCTGATCGGCTCACTCCCTGGGACGATGCCAGAAGCTTCCTGGCCTCCTTTGAACAAGTCGCAACTGCTTGCCGATGGCCTCGGGATAAGTGGGTGACCTTTCTCCTGCCAGCCCTGAGTGGAGAGGGCAAGCAAGCCTTCAGCCTCCTCCGTGTTCCAGAGAGAGCAGACTATGAGACGGTGAAGGCCGCCATCTTGGAAGAAGAGGCTGCCGCCAGGGAGAGGCAACGCCAGCACTTCCGGCAGCTCCGCTACCGGGACACGGAAGGCCCAAGAGGCGTTTGTGGGCAACTGCGGGCACTCGGCTACGGGTGGCTGAAAGTCGAGAGACGCACAAAAGATGAGATTTTGGAGCTGCTGATCCTGGAACAGTTCCTCAGTATCCTGCCGGTGGAGATGCAAATTTGGGTCAGGAAACATAAGCCCGGCAGCTGCACCCAGGCAGTGGCCTTGGCGGAGGACTTTCTGTCGAAGCAGAAAGAGGCCGCAAAATTGAAAACGAAGGTGGGAGGATTTTAGGACCCCTAAAACAGGATTGATGACCAGGACATGGCACAAAGGCAATACAGTCACATAAGTACCTCCAACTTTGCCCCCAGTGTCCAGGTTACCTTTAGCTGGAGAAAAAACTCTCCCAAGAGTAGAGGAAATTCAGTCTGAAAACAAAATACATTACAACTGTAAATAAAAATCCACGCAAACCACACTACAGTAATTAACTTGACAGGGCAGGAGAAGGAATTGCAGACTTGAAAGGCCAGCAAAACACACATAGTTGGGAAGATGCCAGGAACCCGGATAAGCCTCTCCGATACCAGATAAATTCATGATTTGCTCCCAACAACTTTGCAGTATGCAGCTTCCCTTTTTAAACACAGTGTTCCCAGCTGCAGCTAATGAAGGGAATCAGGGTCCTTTCTTCCCCCATAAGCCACACAATCCACATTTCTCCCTTCTCCATTCCTCTCTGTGTGTCCTAGGATGAAGAGGGGGTGGGCCTGGGTCTTCCTCCAAATTCCTTCTTTCCTGCTCTATCTCTGCCCTGCTCTGCCCAGTTGGACTTTGCCCTTCCCCAGTTTCTTCCACAGCCAACAGAGCCACACTCCTACTCCCTGTCAGCTGCTCGGCCTCCCCCTCCAAATCAGATTCCAACAGGGGCATGACACAGGGAGAGGGGATACTGGACGTGTTAAAAGAGTCCAAGGGGAGTTGCAACCATCTGCTCAAAGTCTCTCTGTTTACACAGGAGGACCTCGACTTACAATGGTTTGCTTAGTCACCATTCAAAGTTGCAGCAGCTCTGAAAAGAGTGTCCGATGACCGTTTTTCACATTTATGACCATTGGAGCATCCCTGCAGCCACGTGACTTATGCTTGGATGCTTGACCCACTTTTATGACAGTTGCAGTGTCCCGAAGTCACATGATCCCCCTTTTGCAACCTTCTGACAAGCAAAGTCGGTGGGGAAAACTGATTCACTTAACAACTGCAGTGATCCGCTTAATAAAGGTGGCAAGAAAAGTTAGAAAAATGGAGCAAAATTCAGCAAACACATTTCTTACTTAGCAACATAAATTTGAGTCATAAGTTGTGGACTACCTGTATCAACTTTGGCAACGTTAACACTTCAACATCTCAGGGTCCACCATCTTATCAGTTTTGACCAAACCCTCTCTGTCTCAGTAGTCCTTGACTTATGACTGTAAGGAGTCTGTCCGTTGCAGTCATAAGTCTAATGATGGAAACTGATCAAGGAGAGATTCAACCTGGAAATAAAGAGAAACTTTCTGACAGTGAGAACAATCAACCAATGGAACAGAAGTTGCCTTCAAAAGTTGTGGGAGTTTCATCACTTGAGATTTTCAGGAAGAGATTGGACTCCCATCTGCCAGAAATGGTGTAGGGTCTCCCTCTTGGGTGGGGGGTTGGACTAGATGACCTATAAGGTCCCTTCCAACTCTGATTATCTGTTATCTTATTTTATTACCTTTTTTGCAGCCGTTAAGCAAACACTGCAGTCGTTGCATGAACCCAATGATTCACTATCAGTGTAGATCTGCCAAAAATTGGAAGTATGTACCTGTTTTCGGCAGAACCATCGCAAAACGCAGCCACATGACAGTGGGACACTGCAAATGGACCTACAGGTTTAGTCATGTGACTCCAGGGGTGAGCGACCATTGGAACTTCACACCTGGGTCGTAAGTAGCTCCAAGGTAGGTCCATCGTAACTTCTAACAGTTGCTAAGGGGCAACCGGTCGTAAGTTGAGGACTACCTGTAGACACTGAGGTTTCCTAGACAAGTTCTTTTCATTCATCCTCAATGGGGAAAAAATCTCACTGGTCTCTGGGTATCGGCTCCCTCCCTGCATTCAAGCCCCTACCTTCTCAATTAATTCTCTCTTGGATGCTCTTTTAGGTGCCACCTACAGAGGAGTCTGTGGAACCTTCTGAGACAGGACAAGCTCTGGATTGCTGGGCTGCCCAGCTCAGCAGAGACACCAAGGAAGGCGAGAGCAAAGAGGCAACATGGCTGTGTAAGTGTGATGACCCAGGGTATGATACAAAAATAACCAAGTCACAAAAATAGAATAAAGTTCCTTTAATGCCTCCAACTTGGTCCCAATGTCAAATTATCTTCGTCTGGAAATCAAACTCTTAAAGAAAACAGTTTATGAAGGGAGTAAATGCAGTCTGCACCCAAAGTAAAGTTAATTTGAAATAAAAAATCAAACACAAACCACACTGAAGAAATTACTACGGCAGGCACAGATGATTAATTGCAGACTTTTACCAGATAATGCAGCCACCCCAGTTGGGAGGAAGCCAAAACACAGATAAGCTCCGACAAGAATAAAACATGCTTTGCTTCCAGCACTTGGCCATGCAGTTTGACCTTATAAACAGTCCTCACAGCTGCAGCCCATGAAGGGGATCAGGGCCCCTTCCTCCCCTGTAGACCACGCCATTCATGTTTCTCCCTTATCCTCTCCTCCCTGCATGCTCTAGGATGAAGAGGGATGGGCCTGGGTCTTCCTCTGACTGCCCAGCTGGCCTGTGCCCTTCCCCAGTTCCCTCCACAACCTCCAGAGCCACACTCCCACTTCCTGTAGGCTGTTCCTCCTCTCCTTCGGAGTCAGATTCCAACAGGGGCATGACAGTAACATTCTGTGTTTCTTAGAAGGGTCAACTTCAGTTTCTTTTCTTCTGTTGCAGCTGAGACACAAAAATTTTGGACTAAGGCCATCTTCAAATGCCAAAGTAGTGCTGATCTTTTACTCTTAAATATCTACTGCCAAGCCTGTTGACTTTGGTCTGTTTTTAAAACTGCGTTTTGGGCTTCTGAAGTAAAGGAGAGGTGCTCTCTTCAAACAAAACTTTTAAACATCCAAAGATAATTTTGAAAGATGCAAGCTGCTCTATGTACAGTACATAGAGGCTTTTAAAACATGCTCTACTTTATTGTAAAGCTACATTAGCAGAATCTTGCAAGTCTGAAAGTACAGATAGTCCTCGACTTACAACACTTCATTTAGTGACTGTTCCAAGTTACAATAGCACTGTCTCCCATGGCTGACCCTCTCCGTGACCAATCAGATTTAAACAAGAGGTTTTAGGAACGTTCACTTCAAGCATAGGTTGGTATGCAGCTGCATTCTCCCAACCGGGTTACCTTGAAGCAGCTTCTCAGGGAGATAGAGCAGTTACTTTCACTTTTCCCCAAGCATTTTCCCTCCCATCCACCCTCCCCAGAGTTCATGGCAGATTGTCACCACATAGTAGGACATAAGCCAGCATAAGTTGGCAGCTGACCCACTGCTTCTTTGAGTTGTTTTATGCTCTGGCTGGTGTAGATGTTGTTGGTATCCCGCCACCATGTTCTTTGACAGTCTGGTTGCCTTTTACCGCTAACTCTTCCAAACATAATTGCTTTCTCCGGTAAATTCCTCTGCATGATGTAGCTAAAATAAGTAACATGCAGTTTTGCGATTTTGCCTTCTAGATCAGGGGTCACCAACCTTTTGGACCTCAGGGAGCACCAAACTCATCATTTTAAATCCCACGGACCAGAGACCCTGGGAAAATCCCCCCGAAAGTCTGCAGGAAAATTCCCCACTCCATTTTCCTACTGATCGATCATTCTTTATTTGGGATCGCAGGATACCGTTTCCAGTTCTGTTCTCAGGGGGAGAGAGAGGGACTTTTGGCTTCATGCAAGGAAAGCAGCAGAAGTGTTTCTCTTCTCCAAACTCCACCAGAAATGAGTCTTTGCGAGACTTGTTGCACCAGTGCAGCCTCTCGGAGCAGAAGGCCTTGCAGGGTCCCAAAGACTCATTTCTGGCCTAGTTTGGGAGAGAGAAAGAAAGACTTTTGCTGCTTTCCTTGCGTGCAGCCAAAAGCAGAAGAAGAAAGAAGTGGAAAGAAGCAGTCCGGTGGCCAGGCGAGGTGTGTGGAGTGGGGCAAGTTCCCTTCTCCGCCCTTTCCCCCCTTCCCTCACTACCTCGTGTTGTTCGCAATGCAAGTGACACAAACCTTGTGTTCCCATGCAGCCTGGATTTCTTTGGGAGGTGCTTTGGGGATGACATTTCTCTCCGGACCACCAAAATTTTCTTATGGACCACCAGTAGTCCCCGTCCCACTGGTTAGCGACCACTGTTCTAGATCCTGGATGAGAATGTCTTGTTTCCTTTCTGCAGGTGATGAGCAGGTATGGGGGAAAGAGATGCCTTCCATTCATCTCAAAGGACAAGAACAGAGGGATCCCAAGGATGTTTCTCTGGAAACAAACAAGGATTTCCCATACTATAAGAATGGTGCGATGTTGGAAGATCCAAGAGAAAGGGGGAACATGCCAGCAATGGGTCTTGAGAAAGGGGTGGACCTGTCTATGCTGTGCATTCATGATCCAAGCAGTGCTTCAGAACAGCAGAAATTCCTGGATGACCAGGTGCAGCACACCAAACTGGAGGTTCCCAGAGAGAACTTTGGACAAAGCTCAGATCTTCCGCGTCAAAGTACAGATATGGCTGGGAAATCGTATCTGTCTTCACAGGGTGGGAACAGCGTGATATCAACCCAGGCCTATATAACCCAGTCAGGAGTTTACGCAGCTCCGGGAAGCATTAAATGCGCCCACTGTGATCAACGCTTCAACTCTGCTTCAAAGTTCAAGGAGCATTTGAGCACCCATAGCGGAGGATCTTCATTGAACTGCTATTATTGCGGAAGAAACTTCGGGTCCTGTTCAGTCTTACGGGAGCATCTCCGAGCGCACACAGCAGAGAGGCCGTACCGATGCCCGGACTGTGGAAAGTGTTTCAATCAGAGGCATTACTTGACCATCCACGAGAGGCTGCACAGCGGAGAGAAACCCTACCAATGTGTTCACTGCGGGAAAAGCTTTCCGGAGAGATCCCGGCTTCTCATCCACGAGCGGATCCACACAGGCGAGAATCCCTTCCTTTGCTCTGAGTGCGGGAAGGGCTTCAACCAGAAGGGGAACCTCATGACCCACATGAGGCTGCACACAGGAGAGAAACCGTACAAATGTGTACTTTGCGAGAGGCGGTTCAGCCAAAAGGCAGGCCTCAGCGCCCACGAGAAAACCCACATAGGCCTGAAAAGGACATTTTGACACAGGCCGCTTGGCTGGTACCTCGCGTGGATGAAACTTGTTTTTTTGACCCACGCCCTTTTCCAACAAATCAAACACAAATCCAAAAGGAACAGAAACCTTGTAATGCTTTTACAAAATAATTAGCTGTGATAAGCACAAGCCTTGCCAAACTGCGAGACTTGCCAAAAGATAACAGACAATAAATAATTTGCAATACAACAATCTTCAAATACAAACTCAGGATACTGGAATATCCACGAGACTGGAGTTTCAAAACGTCTTTGCCTTCTGCAAAGAAGGTTAGTTTCACAGCTGGATTTTCTTGAAGGACGGGCCATTACCTTGCAGCCTTACTCCCGAGTCGCCTGTGCTGTTGTAACTGTTCTTTCCTCCGAGCAGCCCTGCGTGCACTTGGCACAGGCTCCTTGGGAACCCCATCATCGCTGCTGCCAGCCCCCCCAATCCCTGAAGGCAGCAGTCCACTCCCTAAAGGTCCTGGCCCCTCATCTGAGTCCTTGCTCTCCTCAGCCATCTGCACCTGCTGCTGGCTAATCACAACAGTTTTAGAGGAAAATCACAAGCCTTGTATCACCTTCAGAATTGCAGCGAGATAGCAAGGAAAGTGTAATTCCAAACCTGTGTTTCTCAACCATGGCAACTTTTAAGATGCTTGGACAATTCCCCAGCCAGCATGGCCATTGCTAAAAATGATTAAGAGTTGATGTCCAGTGTCATAAAAATATTTCAGTAAAAGAGGAACACAGACAAACCACAAGCAATAAATTCTACTTTGAGATCAGAGGTTTTATTTCACGAGCAATTTGGAACATGAAAAGCCATCATAACACAAATTATATCAAATAACTCATTGCAATGAGGTCTGCCGACATGATTGAGTCCGTCAAGGAGTAGCCGTGGCCAGTGGCCCTGAACATATCCCAAGACATTCTTTTTATACTTTTCTGCACACATTTTACAACTTACTTCTCTGTTCTTTCTTCCTGTCAGACAGTCTCCACATATACCCGTGAACATCTCAAGCCTCTATCCATCGGCTACTTACTGTTCCCTATTTCTCACAGTTTTCAAAACTACGTGCTTTGCAAAATCACAATCCACAAAACAGCTCAGCAGGATTACAAATAGTTCTGGTACATTTTTAAATCATCCTGTCTAAAACTTTGGTTCATGTCTCTTATTCTGGGGTCTGCTATCATCCAAAGGCCTTGTTGAATCTGATAGACCAATAGCCTATTTTTTATTCCCATACCAGATATCTTAAAAGTTTCTACGGTTGAGATATACTGCCTTAGAAGCTTAGACGGTTTAGCTGTCATGCCCCGGTCGGAGCCTGAGGTCAGAGCCTGAATCTGCGGGGAAGGATGAGCCGGAGCTAGAGCTGATGGAGATGGGTGGCTTCATTGGCTTCGGAGGAATGTGGGGAGGAGCAGGCCGAGACAGCCCAGCACCCCTCAGGATTGGGATGGATTGTTAGCAGGGAGGAACGGGGGCAGGATGATCGAGAGAGGGCAAGCAATGGATAGGAGGAGCAACAGAGCTCAGGCGATGAACAAGGACCACCCACTCCTGATCCCTGAGCACGGAGAATGGAGAGGAGGCTGGAACAGCACAGGCCAACCTGACAACTTGGGAGGAGAGCACCCTGCCCCTCTTCATTATGCACACCTGGGGACAGAGATTTAAGGAGACTGCTGTGTGGGGAAGGGGCATTTGTCAGGTACAAATGCTGAATTGGTAGAGTTTGGTATGCCGATACAGGCATTTGGAGTTTGCAGGACTCTTTGCTTCTTCCTGACTTGTGGACTCCTTGTTTTCTTCTTGACTTCGTGGGCCCTTGTTAGTTCCTTGTTTCGTGGACTCATTTCCACGTTCCTTTGCTATGCTGGACTGGGCGCAGTCAGAGGCTGCCGTTTGTGAGTATGTGAGTGCACTTTGCCCTGGGACTTGCCAAGAATGTGGGAGCATTTGAGGGGAAATTTGGAGCATTAAAAGGGGAGTTTGAATGCTGGCTGGGAGACTTTTGTGCGTTCCCCTGGGTCATCACAGCAGCACCTTTTTTCTCTGTAAATGGAAGTTGCACTTCCATTGTGGAGATATCTGAGAGCAGCAGCAGAAATTTGTGGTTGCCTTTAAAAAGACATTTTAGTGCAGAGGTCCCCAACCCTGGTGTGATGACCCAGGGCATGGCACAAAAGTAACAAAGTCACAAAAGTAGGTAAAGTCCCTTTAACACCTCCAACTTGGCCCCCAATGTCCAGTTATCATCGGCTGGAGAAAAAACTCTCCCAAGAACAGTTTTTAAAGAGAAGAAATTCTGTCTGAACCCAAAGTACATATAAATTATAAATAAAAACCATCACAAACCACGCTGCAGCAATTAACGAGACAGGGCAGGACAAGGAATTGAAGACTTCAAAAGATAACGAAACACAGTTGGGAGGACGTCAGAACTCAGATAAGACTTGAGAAACCAAAATAATTCATGCTTTGCTTCCAGCAACTTTGCTGTGCTTAGTTTGCCTTTTTAAACAGTTTTCCCAGCTGCAGCCAATGAAGGGGATCAGGGCCCTTTCCTCCCCATAAACCACGTAACTTACGTTGCTCCCTTATCCATTCATCTCTGCGTGCCCCAGGATGAAGAGAGAATGGACCGGGGTCTTGTTCTGAATGCCCAGCCAGAGTGTGCCCTTCCCCCATTTCCTCCACAGCCACTGGAGCCACACTCCCACTCCCTGTCAGATGTTCCACCTCTCCCTCGGAATCAGATTCCAACAGGGGCATGACTTGCGGGCTGTGGCCTGTTCAAAACTGGGCCACAGGAAAATTGGGCAAGCACACGCACACGGAGCTCCACTTGTGTAAGCAGAGGGTGCTTGCTGTCACGCACGAAGTTCCACTCACATAAATGGAGCTTCAAGCGCGAGTGACCTCCATGCAAGCTTTGCACATGAGCACAACTGCCCTCCATTCAAGCCCCTCCGCTTGCACGCGAAGCTCCATTCACACATAATGGGCATGCGCACTGTTCACCCAAATGGAGCTGTGTGCGGATGCACACACCTGCTGCTCACATGCCTTGCCACCCACACATGGCTGGGCCTCCAACCTGAAAGGTTTTGGTGGGGCACTGTTTTACTGCATTCTGAAGCATCTCTTTCCAAGGACATTATGTATGTGTGTCTCTTCAAGTCAGACTTGACTCCTGGTTACATTTCCTGGAGAAAGATAGTAGCAAACCACTTTTATATTGCAATAAAATTTAATTTTAATAGGTCCTTGAAATTCCCAGAAATTGAGATTGACTGGACAAAGCCTGTATTTTTAAATAATGTGATAATCATGGTTGATTATGATGTTATTTCAAAGTGAGAAAACTCAGTTGTGCAAAACTGAACGCTGGTGCCAGCCTGCCTTGAAACAAAACCCAGATAAGATTGTCCTCCAGGCTGATTGCTAACCGTTTGGTTGAAACATTTTCCTGGTATTTTGGTTCCCAAATCAGTTATACAGTAGCTATTTCTGATTGTCTATTTAGATTTATGCATTTCCCTCATTGAAAAATTACTTTTTTATTATATACTAAATATCAGATAATTTTGTAATTACCCTGATGTCTTGTCTTTCTTTCTTTTAGTGCACACATAGATACCAATCACTTTGTTCACTTTAGTGGTTAGGGACATTATCCAAAGTACAGGGAAAAAAAGAAATATTCAATTTTATTTCCTACAGCCTTTAGCCATAAATAAAACTGCAACAAAAGGAAAAGATAGAGTCAAAATAAAGAAAAAGAGATAAACCTATACAGTAGAACAATCCATTTTAAATCTTACCATGCATCCCCTAAAACAAAAGTTTGCAACATTGGGACTTGGAAAAAGTACAGAAAAGAACAACAGAGGTGATCAGGGAACTGGATGCTAAAACATACAAAGAACAGTTGCTGGAATTGGGTATGTCTCGTCTAATGAAAAGAAGGACCAGGGGAGACATGATAGCAGTCTTCCAATATTTCAGGGGCTGCCACAAAGAAGAGGGAGTCAAGCTATTCCTCAAAGCACCTGAAGATAGGACAAGAAGCAACAGATGGAAACCAATCACGGCGAGAATCAACCTAGAACTAAGAAATGTCCTAATAGTTAGAGCAGTGATGGCTAACCTTTTTGGGTTCCTGTGCCAAAAATTATGCGTGTACTTGCACGCTTGCATGCCAGCACCCAGAAGGCAATGCATGCCCCCCACACACACACTCCCTACGCATGTGCGCACAATCCCCACCCACCCCCGTCGCCCCCTTACCTGCACTGCGCCTCACAGCCAGTTTGGGGCCTTTTTCAGCCACCCAGTGGCTTTAGGAAGGCTTCTGCAGCTTTTCAGGCCAAAAACTAGGCCCGTTTCATCATTTCCAGTATTTCTGGAAAAACAGGAAGTGATAAAACGGGCCTAGTTTTCGGCCTGAAAAGCCTGCAGAAGCCTTCCTAAAGTCTTTGGAAGGCCGAAAGAGGCCTCAAACCAGCTGAAAATCAGCTGTGAGGCACACACATGCGTAGTGAAGTACGTTTGCCTGCAGCTCGCGTGCTGGCACAAATGACTGCGTGACACCTGTGGCACGGGTGCCACAGGTTCGCCATCAGAATTTACAATTAACCAGTGGAACGGCTTATGTTCAGAAGTTGGAGTGCACCAAGATGAAGTTTTTAAGAAAAGATTGTCTGAAATGGTATAAGGCCATGATGGTGAACCTATGGCACGTGTACCAGAAGTGGCGTGCAGAAGCATCTCTCTGCACACACTAGCCGTTGCCTGTTGCTCTTCCACCAGACCAAGCAGCTGGTGCTCATGCTTGTTAGAAACTGGCCAGCCACTGATTTTTGTACGCGCATGTGCATTAGAAACCAGAAGATCAGGTGGCCAGTATGCATGCACACGCTGGGAGCTGCTCTTCCAGTTTCCGTGGTGCATATATGCACCACTGTTTTGGCACTCGGTGGCTTTTCGCTCCTACCATCACTGGTATAAGCCATCACTCTGCTAAACAAATAATTCCCTCAACACTTTTCAACTATTTACAAAGTGTACATTACTATTGCTGTTAATCTCATCACTCTTTATCACCCGTCCCCTCCCACTTGTGATTGTAGGACTATAACTTTGTTGCTTGTATCCTTACGAATTATATTGACTGTTTCCTAGTATGATTTGATTGTTGACTGTACCCTATGACTATTATTAAGTGTTGTACCTGGTGATTCTTGATTCTTAACGAATGTATCTTTTCTTTTATGCATACTGGGAATATTTACACCTAGACAAATTCCATGTCTGTCCAATCACACATGGCCAATAAAGTATTCTATTCTGTTCTGTTTCTGTTCTATTATCTATTCTATTCTTCCATTTACATTTCCATTCCATTCATCGTGTTCCATTATTCTATTCATTCCATTCCTTTATTGCTGTTCTTCACTTTTCATTTCATGTCTATTCTATTCTATTCTCATTCCATCCATCTTATTCTTTCTGTTCCATTAATTTAATTCCATCTATTTCCTAATTCTATTCCATTCCATTCTGTTCATTATTCTATTCCATTCCATTCCATTCTGTTCCATATTCTATTCCATTTCCATCCATTATTTTGTTCTGTTCCATGTATTACTATTTCTTATTCTATTCCATTCGCATTCCATTCATTTATCTGTTCTGTCCATTTTCTATTCTATCCATTCGCATTCCAATTCCAATTATTCTGTCTATTCATCTATTCTATTCTATTCTATCTCACATTCCAATTCTATTTTTATTTAATTCCCATTCCATTCTGATTCCATTATTCTTTCTATTCCATTCCATTCTATTTAGTTTTATTCATTCCATTCCATTCATTCCTATTATCTATTCCTCATTTTCGTTTTCATTCTAATTCCATCCTTCCATTATTTCTGTTTTGTTCGCATTACTTCCTATTCTTTCTATTCTATTCTATTCTATTCCATTCCATTCCAATTATTTGTTCTGTTCCCATTATTCTATTCTATTCTTTTTTCTATTCCATTCCAGTCCATTATGTTTTCTGTTATATTCTAATCTATCTATTTATTCTATCTTCATTATTCCGCCTACAATGTATGTTCCATTATTCTATTCTGTTTCCTATTCTATTCGCTTCCATTAATCATCGTTCCATATACATTCGCATCTGATTATTCTGTTCTGTCAATTTTCTTCATTTAATTCCATTCATTTCCATAATATTCTGTCTTTCATTATTCTATTCTAATTCTATTCATTCCATTCATTATTCCTTTTCTGTTCATATCATCTATATCATTCCATATTCTGTTCCTATTCTATTTCTATTCCATTCTATTATTCTCATTCGTTCCTATTCATTATTCATTCCTTCTTCTGTTCTTTCTATTCTATTCTATATTCTATTCACAATTACATTCCATTCATTATCTTCGTTCCATTATTCGTTCTGTTCAAGTGGGTTATTCTGGCGGTATTTATTTTCATTCTATCCATCTTCATTATTCTTTCGTTCCATATTATTCTTTTCATCCTTCCTTCATTCCAGTTCTATTTTTCACTTTATTTCCTTCCTTCATTCTGTTCCATATTCTATCCATTCCATTCTATTCCGATTTTATTCTGTTCCATATTCTATCCTATTTCTATTCATTCATCCATCTGTCCTATTCTATTCATTCCATACCATTATTCTTTCTTCCATTCCTATTCATCTATTCTATTCTATTCTTCCATTCCATTCCAGTTATCTGTTCTTTCTATTATTCTATTCTATTTCTAATTCTGCCATTCCTTACTTCTTTATTCTATTCCATATCCATTCATTCTGTCCATTTCATTTCCATTCATTCCTTATTCTCTCGTTCATTTATTCTATTTATTCTATTCCATTTATTTGTTCTTCATTTCTATTCATCTTGGGTCTGTTTATCCATTCTTTATTCATTTTCTATCCTTATCCTCTTCTATATTGTTTCTTCATTCCCTACATTATTTCTTCCTTTCATTTTTCTTCGATTCCCTTCCCTCTTCCAGGTCTCGGCCTTTCTGCCTTCTATTCTTATCTGTTCGTCCTTGTGTTCTCTTCTATCATTCCATCCATTCCATTCGTTCCATTATTCTTTCTATTCATTCCATTCCATTATTATGTTCTGTTCCATTATTTTATTTATTCTATTATTCTATCATTCCATTATTCGTTCTTTCATTATTCTATTCTGTTCCTGTTCTATGCTATTCATTCTTTAAATTCTATTTTATTCTATTCTATTCTATCTATCCATTCCATGCCATTTCCTTTCGTATTCTACTTATAATAGTTTCAAGTTGGGAGGATTTCACTATTTTCCAGCTGGAGCAGGGATTTGCACTAGAAGGCCTCCAAAATCCCTGCCAACTCTGTTATTCTATGCTGTTCATGATAACGTTGTAGATTACATAAAATATCACCAAGCAGAAATCAACACAGAAACTGTCCGAGTCTCCAGGGGTTGCTGCTAGAAGTGGTGGAGCAAGATTTTGATGCAACATCATACAAAACCTGTGATGGGAAAAACATGTCTTGACTCTACCTCTTGTGTGCAGAGACAATCAACCGGGGGAGTTTGCCGTGTCTATTGCCGTGTCGCTGTGTCGTGGCCCATCAGCTGCATCTCAGAGNATCAGCCGGATCTCAGAGAGAAGTATATGCAAGCGATAGCCGGCGCTTCCCTGGCTGGGAAATAGATAGGAGGAGTTTCGGAGTAGCTGGTTATCACAGACAACTGGTCATTTCTAGTATACAGCAAACAATTCAGATATCTTGGATAAACCTAGGTTTATTGGGACTAAGCACATTTGATTTTTTGTTTATCCCTGTGAATAAAAGACTGTTACTGCCCTGTTATAAAAATAAAGTTGTTTTACTGGGGAAAAAAACACCCCAAACCTCAAGACGAATGTCTCTACCATTGGAATCGAATACAGTAGAACCTCTCGTCATGAATGCTTCTGACCACGACCAAATCAGGTGACGACCAAAAATTCCACGAAATGTTTCCATCTGATCGTGAACCAATACTCGGGTGGTGATCAAACACAGCCGTGGCAATCTCCCCTTCTGTGGCGATTTTCCCTTCCGTGCCATTTTTTTTTGTACGCACATGTGCAGTCCCATCTTGCTTCCCATCACGACCAAATCGGGTTGTGACCAAACTCATGGAATGGGTTACGGTCATGACCGGAGGTTCTACTGTCATCATTAGAACCATCATTTAAAAAAAGCACAACAAAGAATGTTCTTCATACGTCAACTCAGAAAGCTCAAGATTGCCTGAGGATCTGCTGATACAGTTCTATGGTGGGATTGTTGAGTCTGTCATGTGTACCTCAATAACTGTCTGGTTTGGCACAGCAATTAAACAGGAAAGTGATGGTGATCCTACGGCACGCATGCCGGAAGTGGCACGCAGAGCCACTTCTGCCAACATGTGAGAGGTCACCTGGAACAGGCCCCGCTGCGCATGCGTGTGCATCCCCTGCCAGCCAGCTGATTGTCAGGTATCTGCCATGCATAGGGGTTGCATGCACAGAGGTGTGCGGTGCGGGAGGGTCACATGCATGTGCAGAGTGTGCAGTACATGGGCAGGGGGTTGCACACGCATGCACGGGGAGGTGGGGAGAGTCGCATGCACGTGGGTGCAGGCACGGAGAGCACTTTTGTCAGGCAAGGTGGAAAAGGGTAGCTATCACTGGTAGAAGAAACTTTAATAGATAGGGGGGTTTTTTTTTGTCCACCCACAGAGAGAAGGCTTTCCTAGGATCATATCATTCACTTCTCTCCTCTACCAGGAAAACATTCAGAATTAACAGATTGAACAGATTTTAACAGATTTTAACAGATAATCAGAGTTGGAAGGGACCTTGTAGGTCATCTAGTCCAACCCCCCACCCAAGCAGGAGAGCCTGCACCATTTCTGACAAATGGTAGTTGATTCTCTTCTTGAAGGTCTCAAGTGATGGTTCTCCCACAACTTCTGAGGGCAACCTCTGTTCCATAGATTGATTGTTCTCACTGTCAGAAAGTTTCTCCTTATTTCCAGGTTAAATCTCTCCTTGATCAGTTTCCATCCATTAGTCCTTGTCTGGCCTACAGGTGCTTTAGAAAATAGCTTGACCCCCTTCCTCCTCTCTGTGGCAGCCCCTCAAATATTGCAAGACCGCTATCATGTCTCCCCTGGTCCGTCTCTTCACTAGACTAGCCAGGCCCAGGTCCTGCAACCGTTCATTGTATGTTTTAGCCTCCAGTCCCCTCCAGGCAGTTTCTCCAATAGTTAAGCTTTATGAATGACATTACTTCTATATCTATTGAGAAAACTGGAGTATTCCATTCAATATCCATTTACAGAAATCCAGCCAACCTGTTCACAAACAAAATACCCTTCAGCCACAGCTCCCCCAGGCTGGAGTTGACCAGATGAAGAATTTCTATCCCACCCACCCAAATTCTAAGGACAGGACACCATGTGATTAACCCACCACCATTGAACTAGCAAAAGACACAAGTTCACAACCCCCTGGACCATCCCAATCACCAAATCCCAGACCTTATAAAAATCCATCCACTCACTCTGCGGTTTTGTCAAGCCATGCCAGAAACATGCTGCTGTCACTGAAATTTCTGGAAAACCAAATAAACAAGACACCTCTTTTTCGCTGCAGCCAGCCTCCATTTTATTTCCAGAGGTTTGTTTTTCCTCCCGGCTTGAAACTGGACTGGATTTTTTCTTCCAATAAGTGCAAACTTCTTCTTTCCTGTTGCAGAAAAAAATAGCGAGAAAGGTTTGTATCAGTAGTGGAATTCAAATTTTTTTACTACCGGTTCTGTGGGTTGGTGGGTGTGGCATAACTTGGTGGGCATAGCTTTGATGGGCATGACAGGGGAAGGATATTGTAAAATTCCCATTCCCTCCCCTCTCCTAGGGGAAGGATACTGCAAAATCCCCATCCCCTCCCTAACTCACTAACCTGCTTTCCAGCTCCGTTCTCCTGTGCAGGGCAACAAAAGAAGACCCAGCCAATCAGCTGGGACTTGGGAGGCAGAGAATAGATGGGGGTGGGGCCAGTCAGAGGTGGGATTGGCTGGTTTTCTGAACTATTCAAAGTTTCTGCTACCGGTTCTCCACTTCTGGTTTGTATACTTAATTATCAGCCTTATAATTTAGGGACAGAAGGCCAGGACTATAATATTTTAGAAATGAACCACCTTCTGGGAGGACCATCCTCTACCAAGGCTGTGAATATTTTATTTCTCCTTGCCTATTGCGGTTAATAATCATGGGCCTTGGTTTCCCAAAAGTGCACAAAAGCGATGCTGTGTCTTGGGAGATCTCAGTTTGTGACATAATCCCACCTCTTTGTGCTGTGCAGAATAAACAGGTTGCCGTGTCCTGCCTTGTGTGATAATTGGCTACTTCCCACCAAAGAAAATCAAATTCAGCATTTAGCTAGGCCAATTCAAGGTTTGGCCCTCATGTTGGAAGAAAAAATCGTATCCGTTTCCAAGGCGGGTTTATTTGAAAGAATGCCAGATAAAAGCAGTTGCTCGAAACAGAAGAGAACATTATTTGAGAGAGCACAATACAGGCAAAGTGCCGGATTAGTTATCTGAGATGGCCCCAAGAGTCAAATTTCCTTTGGTGATTTCTTTTATAATCTCTTTGTTCTTTGAAAGCCCGTGAAATTTAAGAATTCTTAGAAAATATAATTGACTGGTTGTTTAAAAAGGCAATACTCTAGGGACCGACATTCTGGCCAGGTGTAGTTTGTCCCACTTATTTCTTGTGCAATTAGAATATAAAATAGAAGCGATTATCTTTTGTTGTTTAATGGGTGGAAACTCCATCACCCTGAATGGAATAATCACCTGAACAGGCTGGCACTGTTTGGCCAATTTCAATCCTTTTTTGTCAAGTTTGTTTCCTTTATTTCACATTTAATTCTTACCCTCTTTGAGCTGGAAATGATGGAGAGATTTAAATGAAGTGGAACAGAGGAAAGATTTAATCTTAGGGGAGGTTTTCTTTCTTTCTTTTCTTTCTTTCTTCTTCTTTCTTTTCTTTCTTTCTTTCTTTCTTCTTTCTTTTTCTTTCTTCCTTTTTTCTTTTCTTTCTTTCCTTTCTTTTTCCTTCCTTCCTTCCTATTTCTTTCTTTCCTTCCTTCCTTCTTTCTTTTTCTTTCTTTCACATTTCATGTGAAGAACCTGCAGCCTTGTGTTTGGCAAAGACTAAAACATAGGAAGAGTAAAACATACGAAGAACGGTTACAGGAACTGGGCTTGGCTGGTCTAGTGAAGAGAAGGACCGGGGGAGACATGATAGTGGTCTTCCAATATTTGAGGGGCTGCCATGGAGAGGAAGGGGGTCAAGCTATTTTCCAAAACACTCGAAGGCCAGACAAGGAATAATGGCTGGAAACTGAACAAGGAGAGATTTAACCTGGAAATAAGGAGGAACTTTTCTGACAGTGAGGACAATCAACCAATGCAACAGAAGTTGCTCTCAGAAGTTGTGGGAACTTCATCACTTGAGACTTTCTAGAAGAGATTGTCCTGCCATTTATCAGAAATGGTGTAGAGTCTCCTGCTTGGGTGGGGGGTTGGACTAGGTGACCTACAAGGTCCCTTCCAACTGATTATCTGTTATCTGTTAAAGATATTTGTTAAAAGCTCTGTTGCTCTGTGTAATATTGTCCATCCCAGAGTCCGATGGTGAGTGTTAAACTCCCAAAAAGGTAAATCGTGCATTGTGCTGAGGAACATGCTGAAACCCAATGAAATTAGGAGCCGAGCTGATAAGTATATTTCAGGATAAATAAACTGTCAACCTGTGGGACATCAACCTTAGTATTCTACCTCCAAACAGTGACTGACTATAGATCCCTAAATGTTCACTAGCAGGGCATGAAGGCTACTCCAAATAGTCCTCAGTTTACAACAATTTGTTTCATGACCATTCAAAGTGACAACTGTACTGAAAAAAACATGACTTATGGTCAGTTTTCACTCTTACGACTGTTGCATCACCCCCATGGTTACATGGTCAAAATTCAAGTGCTTGGCAACTGATGTGTATTTACAACCATTGCTGTGATGACCCAGAGTGTAATACAAACGTAACAAAATCCAAAATGTAAATAAATGTCCTTTAATGACTCTAACTTGGCCCCACTGTTCAATAATTCTCAGTTGGAGATAAAACTTATTCAAAAATAGTCTCCAAAAGAAAGCAATGTAGTTCAAACTTAATGAGCGGATAGAGATGAAATAAAAAACCAAAACAAACTATAATGAAGGAATTTCCACAACAGACCAGGATAAGT
The DNA here is from genome assembly GCA_004320025.1 of Laticauda laticaudata. NCBI lineage: Eukaryota > Metazoa > Chordata > Lepidosauria > Squamata > Elapidae > Laticauda > Laticauda laticaudata. Next base: position 937 of record BHFT01015154.1, on the reverse strand, counting down.
AATTACCAACTTCAAGGAGATAACAAGGCACAGTGTGTTGGAAGGATGCCAACCAAGATAACTTCAGCCCGAAACAACACACACTTTGCTTCTGGCAACACTGGTTTTAACAGTCTGTCTTATATACTATTCTCCCCAGCCAATGAGGGGGATCATGGCCGCTTCCTCTCTCGTAAGCCAAGTTGTTTCCTTCTCCCTTCCTCCCTGCATGTCCTAGGATGAAGAGGTGATGGCCTGGTTCTTCCTCTGACTGCCCAGCCGGCCTCAGCCCTTCTCCAGCCTCCTCCACAACCTCTGAAGCCACACCTCCACTTCCTGTCGGCTGTTCCTCCTCTCCCTCAGAGTCCCACTCTATCAAGGGCATGACAGCTGCTGCATCCATGATCACCATTGGTAAACCTCCCAGGCAGTTTCCAACAAGCAAACTCCACGGGGGAGCTTGATTCACTTAACGACTGTATGATTCATTTAATGTTCAGTGATTCACTTAAAATCTGGGGCAAAAAAAGTTCTTAAAATAAGGCACAACTCAAATTAACAACTGCCTCATTCAGCAACAGAAATTTTGGGCTCCATTGCGGTCGTAAGTTGTGGGCTAAAAGTATCGAAGTTGAGATGTATTGCTTTGTGTATTGAGATGCCATGTTCCGTGAGCTACTTCAGGAAGTCCTCAACTTACGAACTAAAAAAAGAGCCTGTCATTTCTGTTGGTAAACGAGGTGGTGGGGAAGTGAGTTTTGCTCCATTTTAACAACTTTTCTTGCCACAGTTGTTTAAGTGAATCACTGCAGTTGTTAAAGTTGTAAGACGGGTATTCAGTGAATCCATTGACTTTGGGCGGGGGGGTAGGACTAGATAGACAGACAGACAGACAGACAGATAGATAGATCGAGAAAGAAAGAAAGAAAGAAAGAAAGAAAGAAAGAAAGAAAGAAAG